>APFE031358884.1:172193-221381 GCA_000404065.3 Pinus taeda
CTGTAATCCAAAGATTGGTTAGTGGTTACCCCGGCCGTATTCCCTTGGGAGTCAAAAGGAACAACCTGGGTGTTAACACTTCTTGTTCTATTACAATCCAATTCCTTCCTGCACACTCAGCTGGAAGCGTTTGTGCACATAGCTGTGGAGTCTACCAGGCCTCTGTACACATAGCTACAGAGCCTCTTCTATTACTACAGCCCTTGACTCAGACTTACAAACTCAGAGCAAATATAGTAGTCAACAACCCATAACACTTCTGATCCGATCTAAAAGTTAAAACTTCCTTCTACACCTAGAGCCTCGCTCTATTTATACATTCCCATGGTCCACAGACCATGGGTAGGCTAGCACATTCTATATTAGATTACAATGTTTTAGGGCGGACTACCTATTGACTTGAATCATTACAATTCACACTCCATGCACTTTGCGGAGCCTTTACAATACCAATACCCAAAATTGTGGGCTTTAAGCCTCAAAACCATTATGCGAGGGATTTGTTGCCCAATAGTCCCCCAACACAAACATCATGACTCATCCTGAGTCACTTGGCTGGTGTGGTGATCTTTTCTTGGAGTCCATCCAACAACCTCTGCACTTCACGAATGTTTGCCACACATTCCTCTGCTATTTGTTGTATCAATTGTGTGCAACTCTCTAATGCATCATTGTCAGAGGCACCCTCTTGCCTTTTCACATATGTGTCCTACATCTGGGCTAGCTTCCCCTCGATCATGGTGGTGACCGTGAATTCTTCCTTGAGCCAAGGCTAGATGCGTGCTTTAAGCCTTCTTTTTGGCGTGCAGTGTCTACCTATTCTTTAAGAGCCTGGGCCTCCCTTATCTTGGCCAATTGCTGAGTAAGGGTGACCATCTATGTGGTCCCCTGAATATTTTCATAGGCCTACTGCAATTCCCATGCTTCTATCTCTAACTACTATAGCGTTGACTTCTCCTGTAGTGAGGTGAGCATGAAGAGGGACTGGTCCAACAATCTCGTGTAGTCCTGTACAACATGCTCTATCTCTTTCAACCCTGATTAAATGGTGCGGTGGTGTTGCTCTCTGACATTTAGGGGTGTAGAGGACTGTGCCTTTAGTTGTAGCTTTGCGATCTGTAGGTTCATATCCAACTAAACCTTTGCAGCCTCCTCTTGGGTCTTGCGGACTCCAACTACCAGTTCATGAATCTTTTCCGCGGTGGGGGGTGTCGCTGGAACGACCAACTCTGGAATGCTGCTACAGGCCTCCTCCACTACCTGTTCTAATCCCTGGTTTTGGGTGACCATGTTGTCACGCTGCAGGCTAAGCTGTTCTAAATTTACCTTCTACTCACTCAAGACTTGGAGAGCACAGCCCTCTCTGGTGCGAAGCTCAACAGTTACCCCATCCTACAGCTAGTATAGAGTTTCTCTGGGAAGGGCACCCAAATTCAATCCCCAACCCCTCATGTCCCCTTCAGCTTCTGCTAATATGGTGCCTTCTGGTAACACCAAAGTGTTCGTTGTTCATTCGCGCACCATCTGCTCAGCTTCAGCTATACCTTCTGCAAGGTGCGGTGTCATCACTCCTAGGGGTTGCACCTGTAATGCTTGCAACTGTGCTATGAGTGCCCCCAACACAGTTGTCTGCTTCATCATAAATTCTTCCAGAGCATCCTTAGTGACATCGCAAACTAGTTCACGACTGTCAATAAGGTCCCCCTCCATGGTCTTTGTTGTCTTTGTCTTTTTTCGTGTGGGTGGCTGCTCCTAGATGCGTGGCCTCTTGAGTTGGGTCAATTTTGTTGTAAGGTCCGTGCATTGTTGTGTCTCCACCTCCCCATGTATGTCCTACCCCGTGGACATTTCTTGGCCTTCCTCAGCCTCCTAAGTGGTTTTGGTTGTGGTTTGTACCATCTGCTCTATTGCAGCTGCCTCAGCCACCTTCTGCTGCATGGTCACTTCCTATTCATGATGCTTTCTTTCCGCCAGCTTCGCGATGCATAGCTTGGTCTCCCTCTTCCTTTATTGTGCTGCAGCCTTTTCTAGTTCCGCCTAGTCCAAGTTGTGCCACTCTAGAGACCATGACACCATTACTTCAAAGATGGCATCATCTGTGGCAATGAATGGTAGCTTTTCCCATGCTCAGGTTGGATCCTTTTGCGCCCGCATATACAAGTTATGCATATCCGCCTTGAATTTTGCCACGCTTTGTAAACTATTATATACTATCAGGGACAAGCATGGCCTTCGATTGATCCATGTTTGTAAGGTCACCTCTACGAATGCCCAAAACACTTTTATCTCCGAATCCTCGTCACGTCTTTAGTTTCCCAGAGCGAGGTGTACCTCATGGCCTTAAGTAGGTTCCTCTCAATGGTGGGAAATTGGCTGTCTGAAAATGGATAGCGACTCATAAAGGGGTTACAGGAACTCATAAATAGATGTGTTGGGACAACGCTAGGCGAACCACACATAGTCCAGAAGCTCGAAAAGCACATGACATGAATGGGAAGGGAGATGAGATTGACTGTATAGATTAGAGAATATGAGATGGACCAAGTGATTCTAGATCTAGGATCGGACATGAACGTCCTACCAAGGCAGACATGGGAGCGCATGGGAAGGCCTACAATACAATGGTCTCTTATTCAACTGTGAATGGCGAACAAGCAAGAGATCCTACCTATGGGCAGATTGCAGGGAATCATAGTGGATACCGAAGGAGCCAGCATGCTAGAAGATCTCGAAGTGATAGAGATTATCGATGACAACAATCCCTACCTCGCACTAATAGGAATAGATTGGGCTACTGACATGAATGGGGTGATAAATCTAAAGAAGTGCAAAATGATTTTTGAGAAAAAATCTCTACGTGTGGTTGAACCTTTGGACCCTACAGAAGGATCGCGCTACACAGAGCCAGTAGGCGACTACGACAGCGATGATGATCTGCATTGCATCAACAAGATAATCACACGAGAACAAGACTGGGTGAATCCGACCGCTGATGGACGAATCTCATGGGATTGCGAAAGCTCCTACACATTGGATTCGGATGACGAAATAGAACGATGGTAGAACCAGTTACATGAGGTAACCACACTGAACTATAACATGATGACGAGATTGCTGCACTGTGTATCAACGAAGGCAAGGGAGCTACCTACGTATGATGGGTTAAGTGAGGTGGATAACTTCCTAAGAAAATTTGAAAGAGAAGTTTCGAAACAACAATGTTTCGAAGGTTTGAAATGGGTATTGTGCGCTACGCCCATGAGGTGGTTGGGTACTGTTATCACTGTAAAACTTCCTTAAAAAAATTTGGACAACTTACATTGTTTCTCAATTCTTGTATCAGTCATGGTCAAGTCATGGTGAAGTCATTTTTATGTTTTAGAGTCTAATTCATAGGGTTAGAGTCTCATGTCCATATTCAAATAAAGTTTCATAGCCTCATTCCATGTCCTAAAAGCCTCACCATGTGTTTTGACATCAGTTTGATTCCAAAGGATTCATGTTAGTCTTGGTCTATTCTTTCCATGGTTGTTTCCGTGTCTAAGATCTATAAAAGAGTCTTGTTGGTATGGTCAAATAGGGTCAACACTCCATTCTTGCCCATCACTGGTCCCACATCACCTAAAATTCCATGTTTCAAACTTGTTTCAAGGTTTTCATAGTTAAAAACTCAGTCTAAGTGTTTTCGTAGCGCGCTACGAAACCCCTGTAGCAGCCTGTTTTAGCAGAGAAAAACTGTTTTTACTAGTCAACTTACAGAAGCTTTCTTGAGCAGCTGAGAACTCCATTTTTCAGAATGAAAGAGGTTTTTCTTCCTAACATGCTACACTACAAAAATCTCTTTCAGTTTCTTCAAATCCATTATGAGGTGGGAGAAATGAAAGACTAAACTTGCGCTACGAAACTGCTGTAGGTGCAAGTTTTTCACAAGCATATTTCTCTGTTTTACACCGGGTTTTCAAAGGCATATTCTGGGAGGTAGGGACGTTTTTTTAAAAAAAAAAGAGAGGTTTTTGTTCATCGTGGATCGTTTCACAAAAACCTCTTTCATTTTCTTCAAATCCATTCTGAGGTGGGATAAATGAAAGACCAAAGTTGCGCTACAAAACTGCTGTAGGTGCAGTTTTTCAAAAATCAAAACTTCCTGTTTTACACGTCTTCTTCAAGGATCAATTCTGGACAGCTGGAGAAGTATTTTACAAAACCAAGAGAGGTTTTTTTTCTAGACATCTTGGACTACAAAAACCTCCTTTAGTTTCGAAAAATGTGCCATTTTCAGGGATCCTAAACCTAAAAACATGGAAACATGTTCCCTAATTTCTAGGGTTTGTCTTCAGCAGTCAGATGACCACGTGGGAGACTTCATCAAATTCGACTTCATGGGGTGTTAGGTGTCAAAGAATGCTTTAAATTTTTAGATAAGGTTGTTGTAATCATAATAAGGAGTTACACTCCTAGTTGTATTAGGTCTCTAGGACTCCTAGTTAGGTGTCATTTGCATTTAATAGTTAGTTTTAAGTATCATTAGGTGTCATAATAGGATGAATTCGAATTCCCCTCATGCTGGAGGAGGAAGCTCGAATTAGTTAGAATAAGGATTCTATATATAGCTGAAACAGCAATGTAATGAGGTTTGGAAAATTTATAACAGAGGATTGTTTTAGCTTATGTAAAGACCATTTTCAGTAATATAAGTTATTTGTTTTTCTTCTCAGGATTCATGAAGGATTTCCATGTTCAGAATGTGTGATTTGTTCTTTCCTTAATGTCCTTTACAGTTGCATGGATGTGTAATCACTCAGAATTCATTGATTGTGCTCTGATTTCCTGTATGCATTTATGAACTGTGGTTTTATGTGAGTTGTGTTCTGAACATCTAAATGCTAAGTGCCCTGACTTCTATGTAAAGGCAGTATCATTGTTTACTGAAGTATGATTGACTCCATAGGCCCAATGGAAGCTTATGTAATGTTTATCCAGCCTTCTTATTTGTTAATGTTATTCCACAAGAGTTAGCCATCTTATTATTAGTCAAAATCAATAACCCTTTTGAGAGAGCCCTCTCAGGCTAAGGAGGCTAAGCCTTAGTCAAAAGATTGGTTTGAAATAGTTACTTGAAGTATTCCTGGTTTGCAGCCTTCCAGGGCTTGATTTTGAGATAACATTTTGGTGTGTCTGCCGGGAGCCTGAAGCTTATTCTTTCCCGAAATCAAGAGGCTGGACTTCTGAAGGTAGCAGGAGCTCAGACATCTTTTCGAGGCTGCAAATCTACCTTGGCGACTCCACACATCAAATAACGAATTGGAAGGTGACTCCACTGCTAGAAGATCAGTAGCTTGATGAAGTTTCAAGATGAGTTCCACTACAAGAATGAATGCCAGGTATGCTCCTATGAATCGGTCTCATATCCCTGGTTTTCCAAATCCTATGCCAAAGGTTGATTGGTTAGAGGATCTTCTGATATTCAAAGATGAAAAGAAAGGCAATGCTGCTCTTCATTTGGTTAGGTTTCATATGCATGTACGCAATCTTAAGGTTCAGTTTCCTAAGGATTGTCTCATGAGGATGTTTATGACCACTTTAGAAGGAAAAGCATGGTCTTGGTATAAAAGTTCGGAAAATGGCTCAATATATTCGCTTGCTAGTTTTCATGATGAATTCTATGAGATGTATAAAGAATGTCATCCTTCCTTATTGTTGCTCAAAGATTGTTGTAGACATTCTTTAAGTCTTATTCAGTACTTGGAGGATTGTTATGATGACGATGAGTTTATGGATGAAGAAATTTTAGAGGCTCTTCATAACAATGCATTTCAACACCAAGAAGAAAGTATAACATCCCATGAAATGCAACATGAAAATCAGCAAGGGTTTACTTATGAAAACCATGTTCAATCCTCTGATATTGATGTAGAGATGCAGCAGTCTTCTCAATCTTCGAATCATAATGAAGATGAAAATGATTACACAAAACAAGAAGAAATACTAGAAGATAGCTTTTATAATCCTCAGGCAGAGGAAAAGGTTGTTCAATTTTGTGTTTCCTTGTAGCAGCTTACATCAATGAATGATCATAATAAGGAGGAAAATTACATTGTTTGTGGGAACCATTTAGAAGAGCAGTTGGATAGCATATCAAAGAAATCGTGTGTGGTTGAGAATCAATTGTCTAAAGATGTAGAATTTTATGATGATCATCAAAATAACCATGTCCTCTTTGACCCAATAAATGAATACATGGAAAAGCTTTACACACCAATTTTTCATTTTCACTTGCATTATGAAGAGAAGGTATATTATGAGTTGATTTGGTCATCTCACTACCATGGTTATTTTGAGGTTGAATGCAGTCAAGAGCCTCCAATATCAGGAAGGACAATTGATTGGCTTTATTGGAAATATCATGTTACTTGACCTAAAGTGGAAAATGCAGCTAGTAGGTAGGTAGGAAAATCCAAATAAGCTCAAGGTTGACTAAGCATTTTTTTTTTAGTAGATATAGACTTCTTTTTCATACAGTGATCATCAAGCTTAAGCCCAAGGTGAAGACCCAAGAAACTTAAAGGAGATGCTTGTCAAATAAATTTTTGTTTATCATAAGAGGATAAGGCACTGGAACTGCAGGTTCTTAGTGAACCACAAGGGCACACTATCCCAAGTGGAGCCACTGTTATCACTAAAAAGATTTCAAAAGAAAAGGGTAAGGTAAGGAAGAATTGGTTTTGGTTTTTCTCATGCTCCTTTCATGCATAAGAAGTACTTGACAAACTCAGGGTCAGCATACATCAGAGTTCTTTGAAGGCCCAAACAAGATTTGAAGGGATTGCATACTTATTATTTGGTCTTGGGGATGGGCATCTATTCAACTTCATATTGAATATGAGCACTGGAGAGTTGTCTGACCGGAAGAAGATTTTGTTGGGTACAAAAGCTATCACCTTGAGGGCCTTTCACTCTAAGAACACAACACATGTTTTTGCAGCATCAGACAGGCCAATAGTTATTTACAGTACCAATTAGAAGTTGTTGTATAGCAATGTGAATCTTAAGGAAGTCAATCACATGTGCCTTTTCAATTCAGTTTCCTTTCCAGACAGCCTTGCAATTGCAAAAGAGAACCTGCTTACTATTGGGTAAATTGATGACCAATTCTCAAAGTTTGTTTTCAAAGCCAAGAAGGCCTATGACTAGGCATTTAAGAATATTACAAGAGGCAGAGCCAAAGGTAAAGGAGACAGATTGAGGACCTACAAATTCATTTGAGCAAACTAGGAGGACAATCTCAGCATAAAAGAACCGGGCTGTAAGTGATTGGAGCCTTAACATAATTTTGGTTAGAACATTACCTTTTCGAAGCTGTTTATGGATGAATTATGTAAAATATATGTGGTCTATTGGCATAAGATGAAGCTATGAAGAAATCACAAGAAGAATATTTTTTTTGAAAAAGCTGTGTTTTTTTTATTCACACAGCAGTTTCGTAGCGCGCTACGAAACTGCTGTAGCTGCATATTATGACTTGATGGACCAATTTTGAGAGACAAAAAGTAAATATTTGTGAAGAAAGATTTCTGAAAGGGAGTGTTTACAAGGTTTAAACATCCAAAAAGGGAAAAACAAGTAGCAGAAGGTCGAAGACAGAAATAAAAATGAAACTCTAAAAAGGAGGAACTTTGTCTCCTAGTTTCTACCAGTCAACTTCTATAAGAGTTTCTAAGCAATGGAAAACGCCTCTCTGAAAAGTCAAAGAGGTTTTAATTCCTAATATAATGAAGTAAAAAAACCTCTTCTACTTTCTTCAAATCCATTACTATCTGGGAGAAATGATGGACCAAAGTTGCACTACGAAACTGCTGTAGGTGCAGTTTTTCAAAATGAAAATTTCCTGTTTTACATGTCTTCTTCAAGGATCGATTCTGGACAGCTGGAGAAGTATTTTAAACAACCAAGAGATTTTTTTGTTCTAGACTTCCTGGACTACAAAAACCTCCTTCCGTTTCCTCAAATACATCATGAGCTGGGAGAAATGAAGGACCCAACTTGCGCTATGAAACTGTTGTACGTGCAGTTTTTCACAAGTATATTTCTCTGTTTTACACCTGTTTTTAAAAGACACATTTTGGGCGATAGGAAAGGTGTTTCAAAAAACCAAGAGAGGTTTTTGTTCAGCACGGATTTTTTCACAAAAAACTCCTTCATTTTGTCCAAATACATTTTTTATCAGAAGTTATGAGCTCTGTCCCAAGACACATTTTTCAGCCAGAACAGAGGAAGGAACAGTCTCCTAGTTTCTAGGAACATCAAAGGGATGAGTCATCAAGGGCCAGCTAGAAGGTTATGAGCACCATCAAGTTCGAATTCATGGAGTTTTAGGTGTCAAATAATGTTTTAAATGTTTAGATAAGGTTGTTGTAATCATAATGAAGAGATAGAATCCTAATTGTCTTAGGTCTCTAAAACTGCTAGTTAGCAGTCAGTTGTATTTATTAGTTAGTTTTAAATGTTAATAGGTGTCATCTTAGCAAGGAGAATTCGAATTTCCCTCATGCTAGAGGAGTAATATGAATCAGGTAGAAGAGCTCTATAAATAAGAGAAAGAGCAATGTACAAAGGTTGAAAATTTTATGAAAATGCTGGTATTTGGCTTATGTAAAACTCTGTTTCAGTAATATAAGTTTGGCTTTACTTCTCAGGATTCATGAGGGATCTTTATGTTCAGAATATGTGATGTTTTCCTTTTCCTAATTCTTGCAGTGGTATGGATGTGTAATCACTCAGAATTCACTGAATGTGCTCTGACTTCCTGTATACATTCATAAACTGTGTGGTCCTATATGAGTTTTATGTTCTGAATGTTTAAATGTTGAATGCCTTGAATTCTATGTAAGGTTGAGTTTATTGTTATAATGAGATGTTGTTGACTCCAGAAGCCCAATGGATAGTTGTTAATGCGTTTCCACCATTCATATTTTTCACAATTGTTCTACAAGAGTTAGCCATCTTATCTATAATCAAAATCATTAACCCATTTAGAGAGAGCCCTCTCAGGTTGAGGAGGCTAAGCCTCAGCCTAAAGTAGGTTTGAAGTAGTTACTTAGAGTCAACCTGACCAGAAGCCTATCAGGATCTGATTTTGAGATAACAAGACCAATGCCTTAACATGATATTAATTCCAAAAATATCACCATTTCTCTGTTAATTGTTGTAACGATTTCTGATGCTGTTCTAAATTGTGGAAATGTAAAACAATTTAATACAGGAGAACCAGTTATAGGTACAACATCCATGGGAGGAAGAGCTATTTGGAATGGACCACCAGTACTTTTGGTATTAGATCAAGCTTGTGCAATTATCTAGTGTGCAAGATGGCTGCAATATTTGAATAGGTTGCAGGATTTTCATGAGGAGTTAACGTTGGAATTTTTGCAGAATTTGTAGAATGGTAGCACCATAGTCAGAGGCAGAAGTATAATAGTTTCTGAAGCTGTCATAGCCAATGTCACTAGACTTCCAGCTGAAGGAACAAAATGGACAGAAAAACATGTCCTTCTGCACGATGTGATTGAAGTATTCCAGGATCTAGGAGAGAAACTGGTGTGAGTAGGAAAAGGGATCCATCCTTCACTGTTAAGGTAGTCATGGAAAGAATTGGTCGTCATTGTGCAATGATACATTACCTACGATGGTCGACACATTGTGGTAAAGCCCCGCCAACTAAAACTTCTAGCCATTTTAAACGAGAAAATTTTAGTTAATTTGTTGTTTTATTTGAATTGCCTATTAGATGATGTCGCCTATCGAGTTAGGACAACCAAGGACCCACACAAAGTAATCAGTCATCACCGATTGATTAAACTAATTATTATGAAGGGACTGGCCTAGCAGCAGTCAACTTGGGATAATGTTATAAATCCTACTTTGGCTCCACCCCCAGAAAACATAGTAACAGAGCAGCAAGGTCCAAGAACCCCAGGTCCAAGAAAGACACTAAAAAGCAATAATTCCTCCATGCCCTTGAAACTAGAAAAATATAGGTTCTCTGTCTGAGTGAGAGCCCAACGAATCATCCAAATTCAAGAAAATGAGGTTGGACCATCCTGCAAACCACCTGCAAGTCCACAAAATTCCCCTTTGCAAGACTATGAGGAGGAAGTGGCTAGAGTATTGGAAAACATGGGAATATTTGGAGAAGGTAAAGAACAATCCAGGAATGTTGAGGAATAGAATTGCACCCCCAATCATTTTTCCCCTGCTGATAGCCTTGGTCGTGAGCAAAACCTTCCATGCACTAACTTTGTGGAAGAACAGAGGGAACTAATTCCTTCTATGGAAAGACCCCTTGAAGCAGAGATACATGAAGAAGATGTCACTAGAGGAGGAAATCAGGAAATAGACACTGGTCCAGTGAACCCCCTAGCTGAAGAAAAACATGTAGATGAAACCCTGGTAGATGAAAATCAACCAGGTAACACTATTTTTTCTAAGTCCCTTGAGGACAAGGCCTACCCATAAGAAAACTCGGAGAATGACAATTGTTCAGGAGACACTATTGTATTGGGATTTCCTGAAAGAGAAATCCATGATAAGGAAAAGTTAGAAGGTGAAGCTCCCTCGAGACATAAACTTCCAAATGGAACCCTCCATGATGCCGACACATTACCACCTATACAAGAACTAGAGGATAATGCAGTTAACCCATCACTAGTCGGAAGTCCCAGGATAAATAAGTCATACAGGGACAGGCTCAGAAAAGTACTTAAGAAGTATAGGAAACAAAAGCGAATAATTGGGCAACTAAGGCAGTGGTTAAAGGAGGCCATTAGAGACCAAAATTTGAAAGTAGAAAAAGATACCATAGGCACACAAACAAAACATTGTTCTAGAAGAAACAATGAGACCCAAACTGAGGATCTTTTGGCCTATCCAAAGGAAACTCAGATAGAGCCGAGCCTTATAGAAGACACTGAAATGTAAACCGAGGACCCCTGTGTTTTCTCACAAGAAAACAAAATGGACCACCCTACCATGGATACTGCTGTTCAAATAGATTTTGAAGAAGACATTCCAATTGGTCATTGCATGATTCAAGAGGTAGAAAATGCTGCTATTCAGACCGATCCCATGGAGACCCAGGAAGAAGGAACCCAAACATAAGAAACACCTACTTATATTCCCCTATTCAAGGAAGCATTTATTAGCATAATACAGAATGAATTGCTGAAAGTGCAGTAGGAATTATCCCAGTACAAGGAGGAGGTAGTGCCCTTGAAGATACATCAAGAATTAAAGAAAAAGTTTGTGGCACTAACCATAAATGAGGATGAAACCTTTGCTGAGCTCAGGGTTGAACAGAAAAAGGTTGAGAAATCACAGGAGAAATTATAGAAGGTTAAAGAGCAGTTGGAAACTGTCATCTCTGTCTATTCAGACACCTTGTCATGTAGAGCTCCTGCTATAAATGATGCCCTATACCTCCTAGAAAGGTTCCTCCTACTGAAAATCAAAGACGCTAGGGCTAGTAAGCCTGTGGAAATCAAAACCACCCTGGATTTTGTCAAATGCTTTAGAGAACAGAACAAGTAGGTCCAACACCTCCTTTGTGAGCTTTATATGCACAATTTCTTTCTGGAAGACAATAGGGATAGAAACTCTAGCCCCTTTATAGGGGATGTACAACTCCAGGCATTTCTCTCTTTCGCTACTAATCAACTCAAGTGGGCCAAGGCCCAGAATACTTTTAGGAGGCATGAAGAAGGGATTGACTGATGGGTGAGAGGGGAACCAACCAAATCCCTACAGCTCTTGAGTAAACACAAGCAATTCATGAAACGAGGTGATGTTATAGGCCAACTGGGGCCATTCCATACAGATGTTATATAAGCTAGAAAGGAATACTTCCAAGAGATTAAGGAGGAAGCTTTGTTTGCAGCTAGACAAAGGTGGGAAGCCTCCATCATTACTATTAGTAATCGAAAATCATTTGGATATTGGAACTTTAAAGTTGCCTCCTCTCGTTTCTATAAATACAGTAATATGATTTTGACTATGGGACTTGAATGGATAGGATGTCAGAATAGGACTCCAATCATATGGTATCCTCCAGATAAGTATTGTTGTGATTACACCTTAAAGGATCAAGATGTTACCCAGGATTTTTCTATATTAAAGAAGAAAAATGGCTTCAGACATTATAAATAGGAGGCATATTGTTCCTACTCCCTAACTCAGCTACATAACAACTATTTAATTGCATGAGGACATGCAACAAGGTAAGATGGGGAGTATGTTGGGTCAAGAAAAATGTATTTTCTCCTCAGTAATTGATTTATTTCATATTTATCCTTACACGATTATCTTTGTTTATGAATTGAAATAAATGAAATTATAGTTAAAGTTGGATGAAAACACTTGGTAACAAGTTAGATAAATCTAGCACTGGAAACTGACTTTTTACTATCCTTGTGTGTAGAAGATGTGGATTGGTCAATAGCCGTTCATTTGACAAAGCAACACCAGGCCGTAAAGTGGAAAGTCAACGTCCAAAGCAAGTAAGGCAGTGAGAGACCAGGCAGACCACTAATATTTCCTGACAGAATCAAATTATGTATTTTGAAATCCTCAGGATCCCCTGATCCTGAGGATTCACTTTTATCTAGTTTACTCTTTTACTATTATATATAAGGCAAAAAGGCAAACGAAGTTCCATTCAGAATTATGTAATTTATAATTATTATTTTTTAGACATATCCTACTTTTATCTCAACGATGCTCTAATCTGGTTACTCATATTAATGAAAGACTATGCTTGATCTTCACTTATATTCTGAGTATTCCTTAGTAGAGACTTCTAGCGACTCTGGGCACGGTCAAGAGAAGTTCCACTTCTTTCTTGTGTTATAATCTTTCCATTTGAATCATTATTTATTGTTAATGTTCAGTTAATATTATTTCACTTATTGTGATGATTGACGATTTCAATTCATATTGTTGTTCATTTCAATTCATACTTAGTCATGTGATGTATCTGAATAATGCTTTGATTTGATTGGTTATATTAGTTTTAGAGTAGATTGTTGTTCCTTCTGAGTTATGGTATAGTAGATCTTAAAGATAGTGTCAATTAATTTCCATAATTTTCTAACAGAGAACAATTGTTTTTTAGAAATCCTTTATTTCATTTGCTTGATTTCCATTCAATTAAGAATTGTCATTCAATCAAGATTTTCATTCAATCGAGATTTTCGTTCAATTGGGAATTGCAATTCAATCGATATTGTCGTTCAATTAGGATTTTCCGTTCAATTATGATTTGTGATAGATTAACATTGTTGTTCATTTGTTACAGTTCTTTTTCTTGATCGAGTGAGTAGTTTAATTCTATTTGAATATTTCTAAGCGTGATTCTTTGCATTCACATTTAGATTCATTTGATTTTGGAATAAGTAGACAAAATTTCAAAGTATGTTAAGAGTTCTTTCAGAGTCATTTCTCCCTTAGTTATTTCTTTAAGGGTTGTGTGAATTAAGTTGAGGAGATAGTTATTAGTGAGTTCAACGATGTACCTTTAGCTAACGTCTAAATTCATTACATAGATTGTTCTGACACTCTTGAGATAAAAAGACTTACCTTGGGTTGACAATTAATGTACGAATTAAGATTGCCTGTAAAAAGACATCTTAGTGCACCAACACCTGTAGCTTGAGAGATGGAATCTATTGAAAACATGAAATCAGTCCCTGCAATGGCGATCTTGTCTTCTTTCAAGGTGAGGGAAAATATACTTGTAATATGCTCATGATAACCTACTCCCTGTACTCTTTGACAAAACCCTAAACAATTGACATCTTGAAAGAATTTCATGACGAATGGGGAGGATGTGATTTCATTGCAATTAGAGGGCTCAAACCTCAGTATCTTTCTCCCCTTGTTGTACTTCCTCTTCTCTAATGGTGATGACTCAGGTTCCATACTTCAAACCTTAGGTGAAAAGCAAGCAAAAACAATGAAATTTTCTATTGTGAGCAAATGAGGTGGTATGATAGACTTAGGACTTGCCTAAATTTTTAAGGAAATTTAGGAGGGTAGGGGATGATTTTAGTGAGTAGGGGAAGAAGGAAGTTTGGGAAATAAGTGAGGGGAGGGGGTGGAAAAGGTCAAAACACAGGCCTACCCTAGAAAGAGATAGGGTAGACTAGGGTTTAGAGGAAAATTATAGAAAATGAAGGGAAAATGCTTTGTGATGGATGGGGATGGTGTATTAGCTGAAAATAGAGGTGTAGGGACAAGGAATCTAGGGTTTAGGGCAGCAATTTATCATTTGAAAATCAAAACCATGAAAATCATGTAAACCCTAGGAGAAGAAGCATTTGATCAATTTCTTGACATATGAGGCAAAGGAGGGCATGCAAATGATTAAACTTACTTATTTGCTTAGGTGGTCCTCACCCAGGTTCAACATTAAGTTTTCCAAACAAATCCCTACACTATCGGCCCTTTTGGCATCAATCCGTGGAGCGCAGACTGGAGTCTCACCCAAAGCAATATGGGGCGATGTTGGAACCAAGTGTTCACACCCAAAGATGGTTATGATGTCATTTTATGCTCTAACCCTGCCTTTGTGCAGATCGATAAGCCCTTAAGGCTTATTGATATGACTTTCTCTTACCATCCTCTAGACCTTCGCGAAGGTCTACAATTGTCTTTCACAGACCTTAAACAAGTGAATCAACTACTTACATGCTTCTAAGAATTCTTCTACTTCTGTATTTACCTAGATCAACTTAAGTGTCTAATAATTTTAACACGCATTAAGATATGCTTCACATAAATAGATATTATGACTTGCATTCATATAACAATGTAAAACATATAGATTCGCACATCAACACAACATTAAATCATAAACCCATTATTCATCATAACATAAACACATTCATTCATAACAGAAGTAATTGGATAAAACACAGATATTTCCAGAACAATCTCTTTATTGATACTTCAAATTTTCTTACAGACTCAAAACTACCTTGTGCACTCAGCTGCAGGGGTTCGTGCACTCAACTGCAGACTCTACTGTAGGCCTCTATGCACATAGCTACAGAGCCTCTCTTCTAATCTAAGACTCTTCGCTCGTCACTTATACTAACCCATTACATCAACTATGAACTTCTCCTCTATGAACTACCTTAAATTCTCTAAGACTCTCATTTCTATAAAATCCCATGGTTCACGGACCATGGGTAGGTCTATAAAATCCAACACAACTTACATAAAAGAAGGGAAAATCCCTTTATGAAACTTACTATCGATGCACTCTACGATCATAACTTGTAGAGACTTTACACTTTATATCAAAAAAACTTGTGTTTTTCAGCCCCAAAACTTGACCTTAGGGGAAACTATCCCAATAGGCCCCCATAAAAAATATCGTGACTCACCCCCGAGTCCCTCTGCTGACGTGGAGATCTTACTCTGCATATCTCCCAGCTCCACTTGTACAAATGCAACTTTAGTTGTGCACTGTGTAGCTGCCTGCTTGAGCTGCTCCACTAGTTACTCGGTTGTTGATCCTGCATTATATTCCTAGATCTTCTGTTGTGTTCTCTACAGGCTGGCCAACTTCTACCCAATGGTGGCGGAGATCACATAGGCCTCATCCAGCCAAGGCCCCAATCTGGCCTTGAGGACTACCTCTTTCTGTTGCACTGCTTCCACCTATTCTTACAGTTGCTTTTCCTCCTATAGCTTTGTCAATCTCTGCATGACAACAATGGTGCATGTTGTTGCCTTTGCTTCGTCATATTATTGCTGCAGTTCTCTAACCTCTGTGTTCAACCTCTACAGGTTAGGATCTTCCTGCAAACTCATGATTAGCTCCATAGATTGCTCGAAGAGCACAGTGCATTCTACCACCGCGGCATCTATTGCAACGACTCCATCCCTCACAGCAGCTTCACACTGTTCTTTGACCTCTGGTGGAGTTGAAGGTTGTGTCTTAAACTCAAGCTCTGTAATTTTCAGGTTCAACTCAAACTGAACCTTGGCCATCTTGATCTAGACGTCATGCACACATGTAGCCAACTTCCGAATCTTGTCTTCCACTACTGCTTCTTCTAGGATATGTAGTTCTGGAATGGTTTTGCATGCTTCACCTACTACTATGGCAGTGTGCTCTTTCTTCTCCTAAACCTTCTTCCGGGCTTCTTGCATGATTGTCTTCTCAATGAATATTTGTTTGTTTTTAATTTTCTGCTCACTTATAATGTGTAGCGTGCACTTCTCTTGGGCTTTAATCTCTTCAATCACACCTGCTTGTAGGGTGTGAAGGAATTCACTGGGGAGCGTAGCCAAGTTGAGGCCAACATTCCTCGGCGTGCTTATAGTAGCCTTCTCAGCTTCTGCGTTCGCGCTCAAATCTCCATTTGGCAATGCGACTGCCTAGACATCCAAGGATCGAACCAACTCTGCCACTACTATTGTCCCCAGTGCTAAACTAGTTAAGGCCACATTGCTCTACCCTGCTCCTGTCGGTAGTCTGGTTGTTTGGATTTGCAGCTCATACAGACTCATCTATATGGCACTGAGTGCATGCTTTTGTTGTTGCTCAAACTATTGCAGTAGTTCTGCAGTATCCCTTACCTTGTCCCCAATGTCATCCAAGTCACCCTTTCTCAAGGTGATCGGGTCTAGGGATGACTTAGTGGCCTTGGTATTTTTGCGTGACCCTTACTTCTCCTGCTCCCTATTTTGCTTCACCGAGAAGGGAGTGCTTTCCAGATCTCCACCACCCTATTCTGATTGCTCTTCTTCCTCTGTCTATGGTGAAGGGGATTTATGGCTCCTGTTAGAGCCGTGCTCCTCCTGCTCTTCTTGTTCCTTAGCATCGTGCTCTGCTTCTACACATACCTTCTCCTCAGTCTCCTTCTTTCTCTTTTTAGCCAATTGTTGAACATTCATTCTGGTCACTTCTTTCTTCTTCTTTTCTATGGACTTAATAGTCTCGACATACAAATTTGATTCTATGTGCCAGTCTTCTAGCCACTGATCGAGAGCTGATGCAATGGTATCATTTGTCATGAGGTATGGTAAATCATACCACTTCTATTATGGGTCCTTTTACACCTGGATGGAGATACAATGGAAGTCCGTTTTGAATTCCGCATACCCAGACATCTGCTCAAAGATAGTTGTGACAAACATGGCTTTCGATTGATGGCCATATTAATTCTCATCTCCATCAATACCCAAAACACCTTTCTCTCCTAGACCCACTCAGCATCCTTTGTGGCCCATATTGAAGCAAACTTCGCTATTTCTAGCAAATCTAGCACAATAGAAGGAAATTGGTTGTCCTCCAACAACTCCCATGTGACCAACACATTCGAAAGTAAGAGCCATGAGTAGTGAAACATCTTTCTCTAGTCCTATGCCTCCCTACAGTTTGCAAGGAACTCGCTACATAGGTAGTGCACCTAATTGAATTATATGCCCTCCACGCACTGGGTCACTAGTGAAACAACTCGTGCCAGCACCTCATTCACGTGACACCTTCTCATTATTTTTCCATCCAAGATATGGGTGGCCACCTTCATGGCGGGGTTGGTTATGCTTGAAATTGAATACCTGCGCAACTTCTTGATAAGCTTAAACTTGTCCTTCATTTTCTTGATGAGGTTACGCTCGCCTATCTTTTCGCTAAATGCCTTGCTGGATTTAGTCCTGAATGTGGTAGTACGGTGTGTTGGCGCTTGAAATTTCACCTCAGGCTGAAAAAGGCAAACCTCAAGGCAACATCAAACCATTTAGCCTCGTAGCTAACCCTACGGGGCAGGAGAAGGCTCTCTCCAGTCAATCTCAGTAAAATCGCCAATAGATGGGATGAACAATAAGGTAACACTGATATTAGGCTAGTAAACTTATTAGAAAGATTGATTTTGAAGTTTTTGGGTTTTTGGTGGCAAATTGAGGGGATGGCAATTTTGGGTGCGGGGATTGGACACAGTTTCTGCAGGGGTTCTTTGGGGCGAGGTAGGAGACAGTATTGATGCCTTTAACTGAAGTGAATGGTTAGGAATGAAAGAAAGAGAGCTAAAGAGAGCAAACAATAACTTTGAATTCTCTTTAGACAGTAGAAAACATTGAAATTAAACAAACTTAAAAGCAGAGCATGGCAAGCCATGAATTCTTACTTTAACACTTCATTTGTTTAATGTGCAGAAGTAAAGAAAGGAAATGAATCACATAACAAAGCTTACAAGAACATTGAGAAACACACCATCAACACATGAGTCCACAAGAATCCCAAAAAGGACTGCAAAACCCTGGTCTTCCTTAGCCAAAAATTACAGAGATACAGTGAAATAATACAATGATAGTTTCTCCCTCAAGAGTCCAACCATGAAAATGAGTATGAAAGTACATAATATAGATGATCTAACCTCTTTCCCTGTCTCTAGGGGTCTAGCTCATCCTTCTAGGAGCTGTTTCAACCACTTCTAAACTTAGCACAAAAATCTAGGTAGTCAAAACAACTTGCCTCTATAAACTAGGAAACCAATCCATTCATTAAATTTTTGCTATTTCATGCATGAATCTTCTAGAATAGGTAAATGAGTGTCATGGTAACATGAAAATACATTAATTACATCAAATAGGGTGGAAAATCCCATCTCAAGTCAAAAATGATCAAAGTTGGGCGAATTCCTGAGCTGTAGATGAATTTCCTGTGAAAACTGCCCAACATGTCGCGTGCATCTGCCTAACATGTCACGCACCTTTGGAGCTATGTTTGGGGCACTTTCAGGTGGCCAAATTAATCAAGAGTAGGCTTGTTGGAAAGTTCTGTGAGTCTACTTTCCAACCCAACTAGAATTTTTGGATTTGGAGTTCATTTGCCCTATCAAAACTCAATTCTCCCAAGATAGCTTTTTGTAGTTCAAAAAGGTGGCAGAAAGTCAAATTTTGCATGTTTTTTGACTTTTTGGAGGCCCAAAACATGACAAAATCTCAAGTCCATCCATGTGAATATATAACTTTGCATGAAAAATCTGGAAATTCTGAGTTTTTGTCAAATGGAGGTGCCGGGACGACATGTCTCACCGGGGGTGAGACGTGTTAATGAGCAAAAACCTGTAAATTGCCAAAAAATACCAAAAATGACCCAAAATGCTCAAAATTTTTTGAAATTTGTGTTGTGACTGAGCTATTTAGTGCTATGCTCCTTCAAGGAAGCCTCGGCCAAGATACGGAGGGGATCGGGCCTTTTTCTCCTTTTTTGCATATACCGGAAACATGAGACTGCCATAGGACAAGCCTGTAAATCTGTCAAAGAAGTGGACTCCTCTCTCTTATGATGACCACCCTTTCCACCCTTATGAGGCCTCCTTTGTACCCCAATCTCTGAACTTGATGCCTGGTCATCACTCTGCTCATAGGTTTTGGTTTCTGACTTTGTTTGAGGAGCAAAGTGGACAAAATGTACTACTGTTTCTGCCTTTAAAAGTGTTGATTTCTTTGTTGTTTCAAGGGGACAAGGAACATGAGGGGAATGTTAGGGGAGGGACATTTTTGAAAGGAAAATGGGAATACATGTATATAACAGGGAATTTAGGGAAAACATTTCAAACAAAATCATTGCATATGCATCATCAAATTCATGTGTTTACATGGGCATATGGAGAGGTAGGGTTAGGGTTTGAGTTTTAGTGTTTAGGGAGAAGGGTATGGTTTGTATTTCTTTTACAAATTAGCCGGGGAAATTATATGGAAATACAAGGAAAGTGACAAAAGGAAATAGGACAATAATTACAAGGGAAAAACCATGAAACAATAATAAACCCTAGCACACTTGCACTTTGACCTTTTTAAGCACAATACACATGAATTTCCCATTTCATCTTGATGGCATTTGACACATCTTCCATGCTCATTTTTTCTTTACCAAGCAAAATCACCATGATTTAGAGGCCTACCTGAAGAAATTTAGGAGAAAGAAGTTGATTTGTGGCTCACTAGAAAATTTCTGTGGAGAAATCCCCAACGTGTCGCGCACCTCTTGACATGTCGCGCCAGTGTAATTTTTACACTGCTGGGGGTGCCCTGACATGTCGCGCACCTCTTGACATGTCGCACTTTTTCAGGAGGCTTTTGGAGGCCTTCCGGGTGTCGGAATTGGGTGCAAAATAGCTCGTTGGAAATGTATTTGAGTCTAATTTCTCACCCAACTGGAATTTTTCAATTTGGAGTTGATTTGACCTGTAAAACGTCAAATCTCCCAAGACTGGTCAAAAAGTGCCAAATGAGGCTTCCTCAAGGAAGGGTGATGTTGCAGTCAACTTTTGAATGCCTTCCTCAACCCCAAATTTAGATCATGATAGCTCATTGGAAATACCGTTGTGTCTAGTTATCATTTTACCCATCAAGAAAATAATTTGGCCAACCAAGCTAGGAGAAAACGGGATTTTCCCAAGGTCACTTTAGAGGTGTCTTTGATTCTCTTGAGGCAATGGTATTCTTGACATTTCTCTCAAACCATGACACCTGTAAAAAATGTGAAGGAGGTGTTTCTTATTTGGCATGTTGTGGACAAAAACCTCTCTCAGTTTCCCAAAATTCATCTTTTATTTCTCTGTAACATTATTTGAGTGCGACTTGTCCCGATGTGTGAAACAAGGAATTTTGTCGAAATGGAGCGAAATGAAGGGGATAGGGTGCTTCTAAATTCTTGGTGAAATTTTTTGGAGTGGGTAAGGATGTTAGGAAGCAGGGGAAAGTGGAATATCAGAGATTGAGTGAGGGGAAAGGGTCCAAAAGGGCAAAACACAGGCCCAACCTAGAAAATTGCCAAGTTGTAGCTAGAAACTAGGGTTTGTGGAAAAATGAGGAATTTGGCGGATCTAAGGGATGGGAAGTTTTTGATAAGGTAATTTAAGGATAGGGGAAGGTGTATGAACATCAGGATACAAGTTTTTCCGATGATTTGACCTCCCAAGAGAAATTGCCTTCAAAACCCTAGGAGAGGGAAATGAACCTTGCCTAGGCACAACTGAAGCATGAACAAGGTGTAAAATGACTCATTAGACACTGAGATGATAATCAAAACCCTATGAATGATGATAGAATCAGCTGAATGATGACATGGATGGGCCTTTGGGAAACTTTGAAAAGAGTGAGAGAAAACCCTAGACCTAATGCCTAATGACCAAATTTTGCTTGAAGACTCATTGAAATGACAAAATTTGACCTTGACACTCTGAGACCACTTTGTAAGAGCATATTTGATCACTGAAGGAAGGATGGAAAGACTGACACTAACACGGTGATCTTGTGGATTAGCATGTTGGTTATATGGATTGGCTCCTCCAACCATAGGCACCCATCATGCACCAGGAACAACAATTGTTTGATAACAATCAAATTTATGGGAGCACGGTGGTAATGAGGCACCCATAGTAGATTCAAAAATCATGCCTTTTCCACCCCATGAATCCACTTCATCGACTGTAGTGCAGTGACACCAAACTCCTTGTAGAATACTCGTTGCATGAAATTATCGGTAGGCAGGTGGGGGAACTACTCAATGTCCCCCAAGTCCCAATATTCAAGATTCAGATGTGGGATGCGCGCCAAGCGTAGACCATCAAATGTAATATTCTCTGGAAGTAGGGGTGTATGAAGGAGAAACTTTCCCTCATTTGGGTCCTTTGGGACCTTCACCTTGCCTTGGCATAGAGGGATATATTCTGGCAGTGTCAAAATAGGGTATACCCCCTCAACATTAATGTCCTCTGCGTCGTCATCACCCTCTAGGTCAACCATTTTTCCCTCTTCCTGCATGGTTGGCTTTTCTTTTCTCTGATGTTTCCTTGGTGACTCGCGCACTAGCAGTGTCTTTTTCTATTTATCTTTATTCAGCTTGGTCACCTTTCTTGTCAGCGTAGGCTTCGGCCTAGGTGACCTCAGTGATTTTGGCACTGCTACGGGAACCTCCATACTTACAACCTCAGGGGAAGCTTCCTCAAATGCAATAGACCATCTAGCACTTGCAGTTTCCATAGGTTCAAACATGAAGTTGTTAATAAGCTGTTGGGTTTCCTCAAGTAACCTGTCAAACATAGAGCTAGTGACCAAGTCCTCAAAGAACGCCCAGGTCATGCAAAACAGATAGCGCGACACATAAAATATTAGAATGAAAAGTTTCTCTCGTTGGGTGGCCATCTATAATTTATAGGCAAGTTCGAATTCAAATTCAACCATTCCCCCCAAAATCCTCTCATAAATGCTAGATTGGCGATAGATTTTCAAAGATCTCGCTCTTAAATTCAGCCCCCCCCCTCCTCTTAGTTGTTTTCTCATTGTCAAATCATGAATAGTGACGGTAATAGTCACTTTCTCGCTATGTTGCGTGGTCTCTTGTCCTGTAGCGCAACTCCCTTCGCACGTCTGCTGATATTGTGACACCCGTCTATCCCGTGCAGGACCCTCATCGTGCAGCTATACAACCCGAGTAGTGTAGTTTATTGTCCTGCGCTTCCTTGCAACTGCCTAGAGTGCTAAGACTATGCTACTGTCATATAGTCAACTGGTGGATCCCCGGTGTATGGCCTCAATCAACTACCATTTACCTTTCTAGGAAATGGATCTCCATTCAATTTCATTAGTTGAACTGTTCCATCATCGGTAATCTTGTTGATCACATATGGCCCTAGCCAATGCATCTAAAATTTTCCTAGAAATTTATCAAACCTGCTGTCAAATAATAAAATTAAATCATGTGCCATGCCTTTTCGCACTCCTTCTGAACTTTTTGATGGAATCTAGCCAAGAATCTATCTTCCTCCAGCTTGCCAGCTATGTGAGCCTTCCTTTTAAGGTTGCATGGTGCACCATTCCTGTGAATGCCGCTATCCGTAGACTAGGAATAATGTACACCATCGACATCACAACTTTTATGCCATAGACCAGTTGAAAAGGTGGCTGACTAGTCATCTTTTTATAAGTAGTTCTATAAGCCCATAACGCAGTTGGTACACACACTTCCCAATCATTCCTCTGCACATTACAAACCTTTGTCAACACATTCTCCAATATCTTATTAAATTCCTCCACCATCCCATTAGCGTGAGGGAGATATGGTGTGCTCTTTTGATGATAAACTTGGAATTTCTCCGTCACCACATAAATCATTTCATTAAGGAAATGTGTATCGCAATCACTCATCGAAATCTTCAGGCAACCAAACCTAGTCAGCACATATTCAAATAGGAACTTTATTGTTGTTTCCCCTATACAATCCTTTACAGGTTGCGCCTCCACCCATCTGTTAAAATACTCAGTCGCAGTTATGATATACCGAACACCCTTCTTCTTTCCTAGAGGCTGAATCGATCCTACGAAATCAACTACCCATTTTTTCAAGTGGCTGCAAAGACACTTGTGGATTCAGAGGCAGCTCATCCCTCCATGATGGCTTTCCCATCCGCTGACATGCATCGCATGCCCTACAATATGCTTTCGAATCCTTATGCATTGTTGGCCACCATAATCCAGTGTGTAGAATCTTCTACATTGTTGCTTTTCCTGCATAATGGCCTCTCGCAGCCCCTCCATGAGCTTCAGTTGGGATGCTGCTTCTTTCAAACTCAGGCACATAATGTCGTAATATATCATCCACTTCCATCTTATACAAGTGACCTGCAATAACAAAAAAAATTGTTGCACGCACCACCAATTCCTTCTTCTATTGACTAGTGTACCCTTCTGGAGTTATTCTTGTAGTCAAAAAGTTTATGATTTCTGTGAAATGATTATTTACTACGTGTACTGTAAAGAGATACATGTCAGGCACTCCTTCCTCCAAATTAGTGGGCTCGTCACCTATTTCAATGTGCGACAGATGATCTGGTCCTGCATTCAATCACCCTGGCTTCATAATGACTTTGAAATCATATTCCTGAAACAACAACAACCATATGCATATTTCCCCATCAACACAGGCTTGTTGACCAGGTACTTTAATGCAAAATGATCTATATATATCTTAAAGTGTCTGCCTAGCAAGTAGTGTCTGAACTTCTAGAGCATGCACACCATAGCCAAACCTTCGCGCTCTATTTTTGAATAATTCTTCTCATCCTTAGATACCTTCCTTCTTACAAACACGATAGGGTGATCCAACTCTCTCTCACCAGCCTATGTCAATGCTACTCCCAACACAATACATGATGCATCCACATGCACATGAAATTCCTTCTTCCAATCAAGGAAGACTAGGATCGGCCCGGTGACCATATTTACTTTTAACACATCCAAGCTCTGCTAACACTCTTCATTCCATCAAAATGTTGCATCCTTCTTCAACAATTTTTCCATCAGCGTGGTAATTTGGGCATAACCCTTGATGAAATTTCGGTAATAACCAACATGCCCTAGTGTTGCATGCAGTTGTTTGACACTTCTTGGAACCTCCAAATTGATTATAATCTCAATCATAGCTGGATCCACCATTAATACTTATCTTCATACTACATGACCCAACAAGATCCTAAAGGGAACACAGAACAAACATTTCTTCAAATTTAGCGCAATCTGATACCTATAGCATGTATCTAGCATCAAGCGTACACCAGCTACATGGCATTTTACCAGCCCAAAAACCATTCAATCGTTAAAGTATACCTCCAAGAACTTGTGAATGAAGTCCTTGAACACCACGATGAATATGCATGAAAAGATCGTCGGCCATTCTTTAGTCCAAAAGGCATTACAATATACTGAAAGCATTCCCATTCAGTCGCAAAGGTCATCTTAATCCTATCTTCTGGCAGGATCTTGATCTGATGGTATCCCGTGAACCCATCAATGAATCAATATGCTTCCTTCCCTCCTACCTTATCCACCACTTCATCGATGAACAGAGTTGGAAAAGGATCATGCACACAAGCATCATTCAGCTTCCTAAGATCTACACATATCCTTATTTCATCCTTCTACTTCTTGTCCTAAACTACCATAGGACTGACCCAATCAGATTCCTCCACTAGTTCAATGATTCCTACTCCTAACATTTTATCCAACTCCAAACGAACTCTTTCCTTATATTTAGGATTAAGGTGATATTGCCTCTGCTTCATAGGCTTCCCGATTGGTTTCAGCATTATCTTCATTACTCCTAAATTTCCTATTATCCCCTTCACGTCTGAAAAATTTGTAGGTAACAAATCCTAGTATTCATGGAGAAACTCAGCAACCTTATCCACCGTAGCATCATCCCAGTAGTCCCCTGTCTTCACAAACTTCGGCTCCGCCTATATCCCAATGTTCACTTGTCGAGTTTTCAGCGGTGCAAAGTTATCTGGATTCTCTATCTATGGCCCCTCAACTTCGTGGTGACCTCCTGTCTATAGGATATTAATGTTCCTTGGGTCTTCCTCTTCTTCTTTAGCAATCACATTGTAGCACTCCTTCGCATGGTTCAGCTAGTTGGTCCAATCTCGTTGAATCAAATCCAAGGGATCCTATGGGATTCGGAAGATAGTTTCCTTGACCTCATGCAGTGCTTCATGAGCGCACTTGAATCCATCCTCAAAGTTGAATGTCATCAAGAATCCCTGTCTCAAAATATCCCATTCATCTGTGTCATGGCAGATCTCTGTCTCTAAGTACCAATTCATAAGTATTACATCCAAGGTGTGCAAAACAAATGCACCCACTCCGGTTGTGGTTCTGCTCCATAAGCGTCGGTCCATTTGGCTAAGGGATCATGTATATCACTCCTCCCATCATATTTATCTATCAATATCACCCTTGGGCAACCAAACTGCACCCTCATCAGTCTTCTTTATCTGCACCATCCATCAAAATTGTCTTTATGCGTACCCCACCATCTTACAGGTGTAGTGTGCAGGGCCAAGTCCAAGGCTTGGAAGTGATGCTTCTCTAGAACTTCCCTTTAAAATGCATCCAGAAATTTATCAACATCAGTTAAACCATCATAATAAGGTAGAATTCTTACCTCCAATGATACACAGCACAACGATTTGGTCATCATGTTACATTGTAGCATAGACACTTCGTGCAATCTATTCTCCCAGTGTTCCAATTCCTCATCTGAATTTGATGTGCAGGAGATTTCGTGGTCCCATGAAATACATCCATCTACTGTCGGATTCACCCAATATCGATCTCATGTCGTTATCTTATAAATATGGTCCAAATCATCATCACTTTCTTGATTGCGGACCAGTTCAGTATAGTGTGGTCCTTCTGTAGGGTCTAAAGGTACTACTACACAGAGTGATTTTCTTTCAAATGAAATCATCCACTTCTTCAAATTGATCACCTCATTCTTGTTGATATCCCAGTCGATCCCAAGTAGCATGGGGTAGGGATCACTCTCATTGACAATCTCTGTTACTTTGAAATCTGCCAATGTGCTCACGCCTTCAATATTTACTGTCACTCCCTGAAATCTTCCCACGGGGATAATATTTTGTTGATTTTCCATCCTCAATTGAATAGGATACCACTGCAGCATAGGTCTCCCCATTGTCTCGCATGTCTATTTCAGCAAAACATTTGCATCTGACCCAAGATCTAGAATAACTTGGTCCATTTCATACTCTCCTATTTATGCGGTGAGCCTCATCTCACGCCCTGTTCTTGCCTTATGCTTACCAATTTTCCTAACCATGTGTGGTCCCTCGGGAGAATTACAAGAACATTTATTGATCAACTCCTGTAATCCCTTTACAGCCTTGCTATCATCTAGCAACTTCGTACGGGTCTCCAAAAGGGTAGTAAGCATGGATGGGTCCATTTCTTCAAACTTCTTATCCTGACTTCTTGAGGTAGAAGCCTCAATAAATCTTTTCTTTGCTTCCATGAAGGTTTCCTTCTCGGGCTCCAAATCAAAGCCAACCTCCTTTTCTGTAGCTTTCCAAACCCATTCACCTTCTTCATGTCACTTTCCCTTATCTTCGTCAGTTTTCATTCCACTTCGCAGCACCACTATTCACATTGGGGTCCTCTTCGTGGGGTTCAAACCTCATCATCTGCAGGTTCTGTGTAGGCTATTTAGGTTGCATCCCCTTTTCATGCATCTTAGCTATTAATACAGGACAGTCTTCTGTCTTGTGGTCAAACTGGGTACAGTATCATCACGACAGGTATGTCGGGTTCATGTATTTTCGTGCGTAGTGTATTGGACCTCCACAATTGTAGCAAATAACTTGCCCCTGAAATCTTGTAGGTCCTCCTTAGACTTGGCCTCGTTCCCGCCCCTGATATCCTCCTCGTGGCCCCCCAATGCCTTGATCCCAAGGTCAAGCTTCTGTCTGCATTGGATATGCAGGTGTTCTCTCCATCAATAACTCATAAATATGGTAGTTGTGCTCATTGTGGCCTATTGATTGGTAGAAGTTGTAGAAGAGTTGTTGCAGTGTCTGTACAAATTTCTGCAAGAAGTGGCAATTATCTATCGCATGTTTTCTAGCTACCTTACAGATAGCACACCATAACGCGAGCCCTACACTTGGCCCTAATTGAGCTTCTAGCCTCAAAGGCATCAGCCCTCCTCCTACGACATAATTCACGAAGATAGGGCAATGAGCATTATCATTCCCTTGACTCTTACATTTCAAACACCAAACCTCTTCGTGCACCTCTAGCTAAGTTGATCTATCCTTCTTTAGACTTTGGAAATCTAGGCAAAGGTTATGAAACTCTACATGAATCTGTTGAACTCCCAAAGTAGCATATTGAATTGGTATCTCGTGCAATCTCATCACAGTCTCCTAGGCCTCTGCCTAGGTCCCAATCTTTTGCTGTGATAAAGAAACCCTTAGATGAGGCAAGAGTGAAGCCACAAACCATTCGTGGTGCTTTCCATCTGTAAGATTCATGTTAGCTTTGTGAATCTTGCACTTCAATATCTAATCCATCTCCTAGGGTTTGTCTCTAGGATTCATCATGATCTCCTTGAATCCAATGATCAATTGTGCTTCAGACTTGGGCCTACTGAATTCCTTATTCAGTGTGAATGTTTGCCAACACAACCATCAGGTTATTAGTACAATACTTAATGTACCATGTTAGCACACGTTCTTGTAAAGTAGTAATCAGCGTAGATTTCTTCATCTTATCATCTATAATGTCCTAGGCTTCCCACATAGCATTCACAATGAACCAAAAATGGTCTAAGTCCTCATTCCCCAAGCCCTAGAAAATGAGGAATTTTACTGAATTCATCGTACTCAACCGTGGTGGAGGTGGTGGTTGTGTGGCGAAGGTGTATGAAGTGGAGGTGAAGATGGAGGTGGTGTGAGTGGATGTGGTATTCACGAGAACCCTCTCCTTATTAATTGGACAACATTCTGCAGAGAAGCCTATGCTGCTTCTTCGTCTTCACTCAAAGGAGGCTCAATCAACAGGATATATTCAGGTCTTGTTCCCTTTCTATCCCTGAATAACTTTCCACTTTGCATAGTTCCAAATATCAAGGTAATTGCATAACCCGCTTTTCACACAAGAGTATTTTAATCCAAGTATTCAGAAACCTTAAATACTTACCTCGCAGTCCTTTGAAGAAGCATCGCTCTGCTTCATTTTAGCTAACCGAGGTATTGACCATGAAATTTGTCACAAACCCTCCTATGATATGATCAAGACAGTGATTGACAATGTGTGAAATATTATCTTCAAAGGCTTCCAATCTCTGTAATAACTCCAGGGTCCAGACTATCGGACCATCAAGCCTCCACCATCCTTGGTTGTCTACCAATTTAGGGATCCACTCATATAATTCAACTAGGAAGGAAAAAAAGAAGATTTCGTGTATCTCTATGTATAGATGCATGTCCAACCATTGTTCTTTCATCAATCGTTGGTTCTTTTTCTCTTGCGTCACAAATTCATGGATCTTCCTATACAACCAATCTTCAATTTCCTTCTTATTTGGATTCCAGTGATGCGGCATCACACATCTCTTTATGCAGATCTTGGTCCTAGCAACAGAACCATTTGTTGGGTTAATGGGTCTTAACCCAAGTTTAGCATTAAGTTTTCCAAACAAATCCCTACACTACTAGCCCTTTCGGCATCAATTCGCAGAGCGCAAACTAAAGTCTCACCCGAAGCAGTATGGGGGATGCTAGAACCAAGTTTCTGCACCCAAAGATGGTTATGATGTCATTTTATGTCCTAACCCTACCTTCGCGCAAATCGTTAAGCCCTTAAGGCTTATCAATATGACTTTATCTTACCAGCCTCTAGACCTTCGTGAAGGTCTACGACTATCTTTCATGGACCTTAAATAGGCAAATCAACTACCTATGTGCTTCTGAGATTGCTTCTACTTCTGTATTTACCCAGATCAGCTTAAGTGTCTGATAATTTTAAGATGCATTAGGATACTCTTCGCGTAAATAGATATTATGACTTATGTTCATATAACAATGTAAAACATATAGATTTGTGCATCAACACAACATTAAATCATATACCCATTATTCATCATAACATAAACATATTCATTCATAACAGAAGTAATTGGATAAAACACAAATATTTCCAGAATAGTCTCTTTATTAATACTTCATATTTGCTTACAGACTCAAAACTACCTTGTGCACTCAGCTACGGGGGTTCACACACTCAACTGTGGACTCTACTTTAGGCCTCTATGCACACAGCTGCAGAGCCTCTCTTCTACTCTAAGACTCTTCACTCGTCACTTCTACTGACCCATTACATCAACTATGAACTTCTCCTCTATGAACTGCCTTAGACTCTCTAAGACTCTCCTTTTTATACAATTCCATGGTCTGTGGAACATGGGTAGGTCTATAAAAGCTAACACAACTTACATAAAAGAAGGAAAATCCCTTTATGACACTTACAATCTACATGCTCTGCAATCATAACTTGCGGAGACTTTAGACTTTACATCACAAAAACTTGGGCTTTCAACCCCAAAACTTGACCTTAGGGGACCTTGTCCCAACATTACTTGTTATAAATACTGGAGGATGAATTGACTGAAGAGAAGCTTTGAAAAATGGATTTTTGTGGTCAAACACGAATTTGGACAACTATGCCCAGTGCGCAGTGAAGGCCTCTTGTGCGTAGCATGCTGTCCAGGTGCACAACAAGTGCCAATTTTGGCCATTGAGGGTTATGGAATCACAATTATTTGCAAAGGAGAGGGGGAAGCTCAATGCTAGGATGATATACAAGTGCAAATGAGTGTTAATGAGATTCTCCATGTGCTTTTATAATTTGTTGTTGGTGTCTAAGTGATTAATGAGGTAGGATGGCCCACCTCACCAATTCACTTTCTTTTTGAGTTTTGTAGCCTTGGGACGTCTTCTTGTAACTTTAGAACCTTAGGAACATTATTACATATAAAAACATAAATTACATTTGAAATAAAGTGTTATTGAACAAATTTACCTATTACCACTCCTCATTTTCTAGATTTATACACGAAATGACTGATTTTGTGACCTTAATCCTAATGACCTAATGGTAACACTAAGCTGAATGGAGACCATTATGATGTGATTGAAGTGATTTTGATGATGTTTTCATGATGATAGACTCAACTAAGTGATGAAAGCGAACCGCATATGAAATTCTTGAGAGAGTAGTAATAGCCCTAGACACACTAGCCAGTGACCAAACTTTTATTTGAAGACTCTCTGAAATGACAAAAGTTTGACTTGACACCCTAACAACACCTTTTCAGATCATATTTTATCACTGGTGACAAGCTGAACTAACTGACACTAACACCTTCAAATATAAGTTAATTGTACTGACTTTAAGGGCTCTTTGGGTTCATGAAAAGAAACAAGAAACATCTACTTATGTGGGTAATTCTTGTCTTTATTATATTTTAGGTGTCCAAAGGTTTCATTACATATGTTCTGGAAGAAGTGAAAAAATTGTATCATCTATTGGAAAATGGTTTCCACCCTTTAGGTATTGCTGATAAAGTTGAATCACTGCTAGGCAAGCTCTCTAAGATTAGTGATAAATTGTCTTTATATTCTCTGGTCTCAAAAGTGAAATTGGAGCAACACATTACTTATTTAGAAATGCTAACTACTATGAGAGTGTTACTGTAGGTGATGGGATTTAATTCCTACTTTCGCTTCATTCTTTCTATTATTTTGTGTTGTGACTACTTGTGATTTGTAAATGTGGCCTACTACTAGAGTTACACAATTTACAAAATATGATGGGGAATTTAATTATTACTTTGTTCAGTTCATTTTCCTCTACAATTTTATGCCATATGGTCTGACAATCTTGGATTTGGTATATTTCTTACGATTTGGTGTTAAAGTGTACGCACTCTCTTGTGTCTTCTAAATGTAGAATTCTTGAGGTTTTCTAAAGTTAACCCTTGCATGTTCCAGGTATCACAAGTGTACCGAACAATGAGAATCATGGTCCTCTCAAGGAAGATACCATTTTCTGATTTTTCTGTTATAAAGAGGCTTAATGTGGATGATATGACGTACAATATTGTATCGTTGAAGATTGACCATTTAGAAGGAATTGTATAGTTTGGCAGTTAGGTGAAGTAATACAATTTTTTGATTTTCAATATTTTGTATAAAAATACAGCTTCTACTAATTTTGAGGATTTAGATTTTGTGCATGGAGTCTTTTTTAGTGTACATAATATAACATAAGCTCGACAATGAATTTATTTATGAAAGATCTTGAATCAGAACATCCCTTGTACCATAATCTTATTGAATTCTCTAAAAAGTATATATATCAGGGTTATGAATTGCAATAGGAGGGGCTCAATACCTTAAGCACTATTATTAACTTACCATAGGAAGATGCCATAAGAGTTTAGATCATTTCTTCATCTTATGATGGCAATCAAATAGGTAGTCTCAGGTTTTGGTTTGCATACAGTGAAGGCCTTAAGTAAATACTTCGAATTTTAATAAAAAATTATTTTCCCTTTAACATGTTCTTACATGTTGATATTATCTGAAAGACAGGTCTTGTCATCAATTAATATTGTTCCATATAAACTGCTTCATGGAAAAATCTACTACTCAATCGCACATAATAATAAATTTGGTCTTTATTAAATGTTTCAAACTAACAATTAAGTATATTCATTCATGATAAGTTAATATAGGTTTAGTGTTCAACGAATGACCAAAGGTAGGTCAACGAGACCTCTTAGTGCAAAAGTGGCAACATAGAGTGGGAGTGAAAAGGTTAGTATCTAAGCATAACTAACACAACAACAAAAAGAAGAAATACAGTGCTCTAGACACAAGTACAAGGGAAAGACCCAGAATTCTCTAAATTCCCACTATCAAATGAAGGAGAGGGTGTTCTCATTTGATGTTGAAAGGGAATCTCTCTTACCATTTGGAGACCAAAAGGAAAGAAACATTATATAGATGACTAGCCAAAGGAGATGGATCTGGTCTGGGGACTTATATCTCTTTGGAAGATATGGTCCTCTGCCATGTGGTGGTAGGAGGGGGTTTCCTACCAATCTGGCATAAGAAACAACTCCACGTGGGTCTCACTACAGGGGGTTAAGTTGTCTCTCAAATTGGAATGGTTCTGCAATTTTCCTGCCTCTATTTGCCCCTATCTAGGAGCATTGGGAAGAAAATTTTGATTCTCCTAGTAGTGTCCTATCAAGCGGGGGTGGGAGGAGGGCAAGAGATGTGATTTGTGGCCCTAAATTTCTCTCCCAAGTGTAAGGAGGGGTGGGGGGAGGGTAGGAGAATGTGAGTTGTGGACCTAATAGCCTCTCCCAAGTATAAGGTTTGGCATCGCTAGGCTAGGTACCAACAAATGGTGGAGAGGGATTAGGGGACTCCTTGAATATAATAGAAGTGACCATGTATCTCATTGGAACAGGGACACCTAAAAATGTAGTGCTCCCCTGCCTCTATCTCCTATATATGGCATATCCAACATAACTTATCCTCTTTTGACATTTGGTACTCAACTTCCACCTGAAGCTTACCAGTGCACACTCAAAACTAGCCTAAGGGGATCCTGATTCCATGCATAAAGTTTCAAAGAGTGTAAGTGGATCAACACTATAAATTTGTCTCTAAGAGCCAACAAATGATTTACATAAAAGGCCATTTTGGGTCTCAAATCCCCAAGAGGGGAATCCAAGTGACCTAGACATACTACTTGTAAATATCCTCCCTGATAATCACATCCATCTCTTTCTTATTAGAGAAAAATTGACCAAGAGCATCCAACATCTATTTGAATGGGGGAAGATGATCTATCAATATACTGATGAATCGAAAGAAACAAGAAACTTCTAAATACCAACATTGTTCTCTCCCAAAAGGGGGGAAAATTGGGCAATGGCCTCCAAAGATTAATAAGCAAGATATGGGTACCAGCCTCTGTCTATTATTGAGTAAATATCTAAAGAAGATAAAAAAAATCTACCAAATTAGAGGTAGTCTAGATCCAAAAAGGGTTTATTGCAAACTATGTATGGATGATGGACTAGGGGATCATCCTCTTGCATTTGATGATGCAAGACAGTAATTGGGCCTATACTTAAGGTCACTCTAACCTAACCTAAGGCCCAATCTAACCTGATTAAGATTGACCTCAATACCTCTTAACCATCTAAAAATATAGGTGCCAAATTGGAGTCCATGAGGTCCCATTTGGATGAGATGCCCTAAATTGATGTTGGAAACATATGTTTGTTTATAAGAGAAAGGCATCCATACCCCTTATTCACTCAAGGTTGATGATCCTCCCTCAAACTAAACTTAAAACATGAAAATTGAGCTCCCAGATATGTGTATGTGTCAGTAATCTCAACCTCCACCCCTCTAAAGTAAGAATGGAAACTAGATCCAAAAAGGGTTTATTGCAAACTATGTATGGATGATGAAGTACAGGATCATCCTCTTGCATTTGATGATGCAACACAGTAAGTGGGTTTGTAATCTTAGTAATAAGTATAATTTTGGATTTTGGATCATTTAATCATCCACGAGAATTACAATAGACAAGGTTTCCTGCTAAAATGTCATTTATGTGTCTCATTCTCTTTTTCTTACAAAATGCATTATTAACTTATTGATAACAAAAATTGTGTACATATATATATATATATATATATATATATATATATATATATATATATATATATATATATATATATATATATATATATATGACATTTTTTTCCAACATTTCCATTTTTGGGGGGTCACGTTTCTAGCAATACCCATTTCAAAAACTTCCAGATGTTTCTGTGTTTCATGCAACTCAGATTTAGGGGAAATAGATGATTTTTCTCTAAGGGTGTTGCATGCATATGTTGACTCCTTTAATTTTGAAGGGATGGAGTTCAGTGAGGCAATAAGTTACTTCTTACAAGGCTTTGGATTACCTGGATAAGCATAGAAATTTGATTGCATCATAGAAAAATTTGCATAGCACTATTGTAAGTGCAACCCAAAGGTTTTCACTAGCACATACATAGTTTATGTGCTTTCATACTCTGTGATCATGTTCAACACTAATGCACATAATCCAATGGAGAAGAATAAGGTATTCCTTTTTCATCTATTCAATTTGTCTGCAGTTCTCATGGATCATCATATTTCAAATTATTTTGGGATCATCCTTTGTCCAACTGCCTCTTTCCTAACTTGCAGTGTTCGTGCAAATGTCAAAGACAGATTTCATAGGGAATAACCAAGGTATATATGATGGAAAATATTTACCAGATGACTATATGGGATCCTTGTATGATCGTATTGTGAAAAATGAAATCAAGATGAAGATGATAATTTGATGCCACAAAATGAATTTCCCATAAATGTAAACAAAATCTTAGATCTAGATAGTATACTAAATATTGTAATTTGTGATAAGGGGGAGAAAAAGATCTGGAAACGAGTGGTGTGCTTCTCGTCTTCTTACAAGGCTCTAGATTACCCAGAGAAGCACAGAAATTTGATTACATCACAGAAAAATTTTCAAAGCACTATTGGAAGTGCAACCAAAAGTTTTTCACTAGTGCAGACACAATTTATGTGCTTGCATGCTCTGTGATCATGTTCAACATTGATGCACATAATCCAATGGTGAAGAATAAGTTATGCCTTTTTCATTTGTGCAATTAGTTGGCAGTTCTCATGGATCATCATATTTCAAATTATTTTGGGATCATCCTTTTTCCAATTGCCTCTTTCCTAACTTGCAGTGTTATTGCAAATGTCAAAGGAAAATTTCATAGGGAATAATCAAGGTATATATGATGGAAAATATTTACCAGATGGCTATATGGGATCCTTGTATGATCATATTGTGAAAAATGAAATCAAGATGAAGATGATAGTTTGATGCCACAAAATAAACTTCCCATAAATGCAAACAAAATCTTAGATCTAGATAGTTTACTAAATATTGTAATTTGTAATAGGGGCAAGAAAAATCTTGGGAAACGAGTGGTGCACTTCTCATCTGCCATACATTTGGTGCGCTTCTCATCTACTTCTATATTGTCTCATTTGGCTGGTCATGGGGCCCTCTTGGATTGCTGGTCCCCAGCAAGATCTTCCTTCTGTAGATCCACTCAGGTGGGCAGACCATCAGACCCACATCTATGAGCACTTCTGTAAGTCATGGGATCTCTTTTACGCATATTAGTGACGATATTCCCCTAATCTTGCACTGATCTAGGGGCAAGGGCCTTAATTTGAATGATCTATCTCTAGAACATAGTCAAAAGATAATATTTTCGAGAAAAATCTTGAAATGACTAGTTGTTGGTAAACCATTTATTTTTCAAAAATGGGACTGAATTTCTCGTACCAGTGAGCATTCTTACTTTATCTTATCTCTGAGTCCATGTTGGCCCTCCATTTCTAGGTAATTCCACGACATTGTTAGGCTTGGTGAAAGTCAACAGGGTCTTGATCAGTGAGTCCTGACTTAAACTGCCTTGAATAGTTTCATGAATCCTGACAAAAATCATACAACATATATTTTGATTGCTATAAGACATAAATTAACAAAGTACTCAAAAAAAAGTAAAATCATGTGTTTTCAACCTTGACATATAACCCAAAGATTTAGCTGCATATGATCAAAATTTTTCACATTCTTTGTTTTGATTCCAAAACCATTAACTTGAACACCTTTGTGTGACTCGTAATTTATTTCCTGCCAATGGAGCTTGTGATTGTGAGCTATGACAAATCTTAATTGGTACAATTCTCATGTCATAAGTAGGAAATCAACCGTAAAACTTCTTAGAAGGTTATAGTCTATAGAGACAGTTTTTGTCCCCCACTAATTAAAAAATGTTATAGCATGAGAAACAATAATTCTTTCTTTGAAATTCAATAAGGAAACAAACTTTAGAGAAAATTGATATTGTTCACACCGCCATAGATGGTAAACACAATCCAATTGTGGTTCCCAGTTCTGGCATGCTTATCTATCAAAGACTTTGTGATCTTAATGGTTGCAGGTGAAATACTAGTTGGATGCAACATGTGTTAGAATGAAGCTTGATTATTTATCCAATTCTTGCTCAAGTCTCAACCTCATCATATATTTGAAACCCAACATTGCAGACACATGACTAACATTAGACACAGAAATTCAAAGCTCCACATATTAGAATACAATTTATAGAAATGGAAATCTAATACTGAATATTCCCTTTATCCTGGTCATGAAACATTATTCTTCATATTCATAAATCTATTATTATTCTTGATCTAAAAAATATGAGGGCTATTGTGATTGAGCACACACAATATTTTATGATGAGGTGATTGATATGCACTAATCAATAGATTTGGAGAAGAGTAATCCTAGAGCTAGAAGGAAGGCTTTAGAAAGGGCCACCAAGCCATTGACCACATTTTCAATTAAAATTTATCATTGAAGAAGCTAGAAAAAAAAAAATGCCAAGCCTTTTCCTTTGTTGTTGTTGTTTTGTTTTCTGCTATCGGTTTTAATGGATGGTCAAGACTGCCTCAAAACTAGAAGAAAATAAAAGGAGATAGATATTGTAAGTTATTATTGTGTTGCTTAGGAAACCCATTCTATTTGAAAGAAATATTCCTTGACAAAATGTTAGTCATATTTAGCTTGTAACAATTCATTTTTTGGGTCACACCTTATGAGTTGTTCTCTCCAAAAATTTCAAGTTGATTAATTTTTTCTATAAAAAGAACCATGAAATTCTAAACTTCTTATCTTTTTTGATGAACTTTCCTACTATGGTTTTGTGGTGTTTTGAATAAATTGTAAAACTATGGTTCTGTGTATATAGATTTGGCTCTCTAATGCATACATTTTATGATGCATAGAAAATGTGCAATATGTCTTAATACAATGAAACTAGGCCATGGCCATGCCTTATTTACTACGGAGTGTTCCCACACTTTCCACTTTGATTCCATTACTTCCAATGTGAAGCATGGAACTAGGGTATGTCTAGTTTGTCGAGCCAAGTGGAAATAAGTTCCCTTACAATGGATTCATTCAGAACCACTGTGTTGCAGATCAAGAATAAGTCCTTTGAATTGGCAACAAAAGCAAGATGGTAGGATGACAATTTTACCCCTTTTTCCACCTTCTCATCCCCCACATCCTGAAGCTACAAGACATATTACAGAGCCTGATGTTTTTGCCAATGATGAGCCATTAAATCTTTGGTCAAGTGGAGAAAATAGTTCAGGTGGGGAAAATGGGGATGAACCTACTTTGGTTGAAATTGAGATAGCAGAAGGAAATTCATAGGCTATGGATTCAAGAGGAAAATTGGCACAAGGAAGTGGAGGGATTCAAGGAAGAGAAGTTGACAATACATTTGTACAGCTAAAAATGTTTCTTGATTTTTCTGCAATTCCATGCTCAGAGTTTCGTGAGAAGTTCAGTGTCATGGTACATCTGAATTCTCCATGCTTTAGTGCAAAACAGTAGCAAAGCCAAAGAACTTGGAAGACTAGAAATCCATCCCAAACCCTGATATGCCTAGAGATCGAGTGCCCATTAAGCTTGTAGATGCTCTTGATATTAGTGGAATCATGGAAGGCACAAAACTAACATTATTGAAGCGTGCTATGGGCTTCGTGATTTATAATCTTGGCCCCATGGACCGCCTTTCAGTCATTTCTTGCTCATCAACTGTTAGGCCTTTGTTTCCTCTATGACGTATGTCTGAGGAGGGTCGCTAGTTTGCTTTGCAAGAAGTGAATGGCCTAGTGTCCATTGGTGGAACCAAATTTGGTGAAGGATTGAAAAAGGGTACCAAAGTGCTGGAAGACTGGCATGAGTAGAACCCTGACTGTAGTATCATTTTACTCTTGGATGGGCAGGACACCAACAATGTGGCAAAGCACAGGCAAGTTTCCATTTTGTCAAATTCTAGGAGGGTTTTGGATTATCAATCCTTGTTTCAAGTATCAATAAGGCAACCTGAAGAGAAACGTAAAATATCGATCCATGTACACACTTTTGTATTTGGGACGCATCATGATTCAACATCCATGCACTCCATATTAGATACTTCTAGTGGAACCTTTTCCTTCATTGAGACAAAAAGTATTATTCAAGATGCTTTTGTATAGCGCATTGGTGGTTTGTTGAGTGTGGTGATTCTGGATATGCATGTTATTGTCACATGTTAAAGTTTAGGAGTGCAATTGTGTACCATACAAGTAGGCAATTATGTAGGCAATATTATAGATGATGGGAAGAAGGGATTGATAAATATTGGAAACTTGTATGCAGAGGAGGAGAGGGAGTTCTTGGTTCATGTTAATATTCCTCCATTTTGAAAACCTGAGGAGAGCACCAATGTTAATGAAATGAAAATGTGAAAAGTTATTTGTTCTTACATGGATCCTATTTCACAAGAAACTATTTAGATACCATTAACTAAACTATCTATTCAATGTCCTGAATATGTTAGTAGCAATGAACAAGTTGTTTGTCTTGAGGTTGACAAGAAAAGAAACAGATTGTGCACTGCAAAATCCATAGTAGAAGTTAGAGAAATGGAAGACACAAGTGATTTCACAGGTGTCGAGCTTGTATTGGGGATCAGGAGAAGGGCTTTACAGGCATCCCAAGGCTTTATGGATCATTTATCGGTTGGTTTTGCAAACCTGATGGCTTTTTTGACCTTATTCTAAGCATTGAGGGGCTTAAACATGGTTACACTCTTTTCCCCATCTTAATCATGATTTACATTGAATCGTGAGTTTCACTAATTTCTAAGGGATATGACACATGCCAATGAAGGGTGCATTTTACACCATGGTCTAAGTACTTATTGTTGTTGACTGATTTGGTCCTAATTGCTTCCTCTCTTGAGAGTCTTGAGTTACAATTTGATTTGTTGGCTTTCCATTTTTAATTTGGGGTTGTTAATCTTAGTAAGGCTAAGAATACGTTGTTTACTGCAACCAAAGATATTATGTCTTGGTTTCATTTCTCCAACAGGGGAGAACTAGTTAAGTTCACCCCTACCTATACATATTAAGTTATTTAGGTGTCCAATTTTCAAGGCCACCTTTCAATTTGGGATCAACTTTTCAAATGCCACTATGCAAGGGATACACTTCTCTAGTTGTTTTGGAAAAGCAATGCTTCCAATTTCATTTTCAAGACATCCTTCAATGATGGACTCTTTCACTATCTTGTTAGACCAATTGTATTGGATGGATCAAAGATCTAACTAAATCAAACTTGGGTGAGGCCATTTGATCAATTATTGAGATATGATTAGATGATAGATCAACCATCGTGCTCCATGAGATGATCTGTTGTAAGCACACAATTCCACATGCCATTATACATGTTTATTTGGACCTCACCCACTTCAACTGGATACTTTGTTCAAGCTTACCTCTTACCTGTACAACCTTTGCAATCTTGGATATTTGGCCTTTGGAGAGGAGAGGTATTGTTTCACATCCTTCTCAAAGTAAATTGAGGAAAGAATGTTGGTATTTTAAAAATTTTGAGGTATTTGCATTATTGCATTCTATAGTTATTTTTATTAATTGTCTTCCTCCCTACATGTCCTCTTTGAATCCCCCCCCCCCTCGTCTGCCGCCTTGAAGGCATAACTTAATCGTGTAGAATACAATATCTATAGGTCATTCATTCAAGCAACATGGACCTCCCTGTGCCACCACCTCCCACCACCCACTCAACAACCCTCTCATTCTCAATCCTAAGTTGGGCTTCAAGGTTGAGACCTTAATAAGAATCTTAGAGGTCATTCTTATTCGACCAACATACCTACAACAGCATTGGTCTCATGAATTTAGAGATGAATTGGAAAATGAATAGGGAGAATTTACAGGAGTCCTAAAAGAAGCCTCTGTCAAGTTGAGACAGTAGCCTGATTGTTTAGTATGCCCAACAGACAATATGGGAGGACATTACAAATAATAACTAGGCTATAAATCAGAATCCTTGCCATCCTCATGATCTTGGAAGTGGAACCTTAGGCTCCCTCCAAAACAAGAATTTTCCTCTGGCGGATCCTAAAATAATCTAGGATTACCTATAGAAGGGGTCTTGACAAGGACCTCGTATTTATTGTTTACTATTCCTGTCCCTTTGGTGTTGCCTGTCATAGAATGAGCCTTGGTATTATCTCAGCAAGTTGGAACCAAATTGGATGGTTAGTTGAAAGTTTAAAAGGAAGTGGAGTAGTGAGTTGGCACTCATCGGAGGTTTCCAAAGCCTAAGTACAATCTAAATCAGAGTTTCCTGAAGCGATACCTATTCGGTTTGAGCATCAACGAAGGTTCCAAGTTGCGGGGATTTGATTCTTATCTCTGGTCCACATGAAATGATTGAGTTTGTCTTCCATTCATTCTATGGATAAATTCCTATATAGGCCAACAAAGACACTTCCTGCAATTCATGACTATGAGCAATTTAGATCCTTCAATAGAAGGATGTAGTACGGTAGAAGGAGACATATTGTAGAGAAGACAACTTTGTAATAAGTTTAGAATTGACTTCTTAGATAATGTAAAGCCCAGGAAGTCTACGAAACATAACTAATTTAAGTTGTGACTCCTGGTTAGAGTAACTTATATTGTGGGATTTGGATTTAACTTGTGGTTCATAGTTCTCATTGGTGAGGAACTAAAGTTGTTTGAATTGAATTTCATGCTATCACTCAGAGTTTATATGATATTGAGTAGTGTATTGCCAAAACTATTGTATTGTTGTTTATTATTCCAGATAACTTTGTTCGTTGTAATCACTGAAGACATAGTAGCAATACTGAATTAAAATTTAACCACTGTAACAGAAAAAGGGAGGTTAATTTTCAAGAAATTCTACAATGAATTATCATAACACTGTACAATAGTATCAATGGTAGGGGTGCACTTTTGGATTTTTTGTGTTAAAATGTTGTACAAGAAAGAGAAATTGTGTTGAAAACTAGGGGAAAATTACCCTAGCACATTACATAGATGTCAAAAATTCAAATTAAAAATGTGCAACCTGGAGGCCTGCAACAAAAACTAGCTTAGATTGTTTTATGCTGGTATTAATATAGATGGGGTTCTTTGTAATAGATTAATGTTGTTTTGTACTAGTATTAATATACATGGGGTTTTTGTGTATTATCTTAATGTAAATATATGGATTTGTCTCATTAAAATGAAGATTGTGGTTGGATTTTTATTTGGTTGTTTCTTTCTTGATGCTCCATAAGTTGCTTAAAATATTTATAGTTGTTTAGTTTTCCTTTTAACACTTATAAGTTCTCTTATGCAATCGCATTCATGTTTTTCAAACATAAATGGTAATATGAAGATCTTGTAATTTATTCAAGATGTGAGAAGATGACCTCTTCTTTAGGAAACGTGACAACAATTTCCATGTCTACCTCATTGGGTAACATTTTAAAGGAGAAGTAGTTGGGTGCAGTGTTTAATAATTATGGCAGGCAACTATCTTCTCTTTTAGTTTTTTCGCCCATTTCTTTTAATCACTTAAGTAAAGTATGGACTCTGATATTACACATGAGAGAGAAGGTAGTTAATACAAGAGACATGTTAAAGGATTTGTACTTAAACTGGGATGGCTCAGTGACAAAAAAATGCAAGTCAAAGAAAAAATCATGTTTAAAGGAAGGTCACCTGCACATAAAACTTCACTGTGGATGATCTTTCCTTGTCCACTTATATTTGATGTTAATGTGTAGTTTTAATTTTTTGAGGGTTGTTTTGGTATATAATCCTACATTCAATTTCACTCTTATTGAAAGCCCATTCTATTTGTCTTGCAAGCAGGTGTGAACAAACTTGTTGATCTTGTTGGAGTCACCCTTGGACCTAAGGGCATAAATGTTGTTTTCAAGAGCAAGTATGGTTCTTCAAAAATAGTAAACATTGGCATGACAGTTGCTAAGAAGCCAATTTTTAGATGTGTGCCGCGGTTTTCTTTTTAATTTCGTATTAGTTTCCCCTTCCTAAATGTCTTAGATATTGTAGGAAAAATGTGCAAAGTAAAAGGAAAAGACAATGTATTTGTTACTTGGTAGTCTACTTGGTCTATGGACTAGTCACGTGAGAGTAATGAATAAAGCTTTTCACAACTAAAAACAAAGAGTTGTGGTTGAGTCAAGTTCAATTGTAATGGAAAGTCTAATGAAATGTATTTCAATGCCATGGTTTCATATTTTTGATAGGTTGAGTTAGAGGACCGAGTTGAAAATATTGGGGCCAAGCTGGTAAGACAAGCTACAACAAATACAAATAATTTAGTTGGGGATGGAACTACCACATCTATTGTTCTTACATATAGTTTAATAAGTGAAGGTGTAAAGGTAATTTTTTTCCACTAGTATTGGTTTAAGATCTATTCATTTTTGTAGGGTTTTATGATGTTTGTTTTCTTTATTTTTGTTTTGGGATTTAATGAGTTTAAGATGGTATTTGAATGAAACAATTGTCATCAAATATTAGAAAATTTTGATCCTTTTAGAATTTTTATGAGCTTGTTAGGAAGGACCCAATAGACAAAGTTTGTATCTTAAATTTCTAAATCAAAAATTGAAATGAAACCTTTTTGTTTAAGTTGTTGCAGCATGTGCAAATCCCATTCAAATTACTAGGGGCATTGGCATGATAGCAAAGGCCTTTCTTTCAGAACTCAAAATTCTATCAAAGAAGGTAAATCCTCATATTTTGAGTAGGTTGTTTTTCTATTTTTTTGATGTTTTGGTGTTGCATCTAATTGAATGAATTAATTTCCTAAGGTATTTTTGGTTACAAAATCTTTTTCAGTTTTCATACAATATTTGTCTTAAGGAATACATTTTGTTGTGTGGTCTTTTTAGATATGTAATAGTTGTATACTTGTACTTGTTAATTCTTATGGTTGAGGTGCACTTTTATTATGGAAATAATTGATGCAACATTATGATTTAATCCTTGCTTCAGGGTACGTCGAGGAGTTTCTTGTGAAACATTTGTATTTTTTGAAATTTTGTTATGTATGAATGGTTACACAAGTTAACACTTTGTAATCTATAGTATTTTCTAGGTTGAAGACAGTGAATTATTAGATGTTTCTTCAGTGAGTGTTTTGAATAATTATGAAATAGGAAAAATGATAAAAGAGGCTATGAGAAAAGTTGGAAGGAAAGGTGTTGTGACACTTGAAGAGGGAAAAAGTGCATAAAATAATGTGTATGTTGTGGAGGGAATGCAATTTGATCGTGGTTATATTTATCCACACTTTGTGATAGACAGTGAGAAGATGTTCGTGGAGTATGATAATTGCAAGGTAATTGATGCAAAAGAAGTTTCTTCTTATTTCTTTGTTGTGTTGTTATTCATTTTTTTTTCTTCGTAATGTGAGAGGGAATAATTGAAAATCACACTCTTTATAAAATAAAACCCTCAAGCTTTCATCACCATACACACTTGGCATAAATGTAGGTAGAACTTTGATGTTTTGCTAGAACGTGGCATAAATGTAGGTGGAACTTTGGTGTTTTGCAAGGTTCCAGCTAGGTAGAAACCTTGTTATATCAAGGTTCTAAGAAATTATGTTTGGTTCTTAACCCTTTCTCTCATGAAATTGTTAAATGATTTCCTAGTCACTTCCATCTTACTAGTATGCATATCATACTCCCTCGAGGTTGATTTTGGGTTGCATTGGTTTGTATGAAATTGTATATTTTGTGCCCTAAGTATTTTTTTGGTTTGTTTACTAAATCGAGAGTGATGATTTAATGATTAAAAAGAAAGATGAACATTGCTAAGCATAGGTTATGCTAAATATCTATTTGTTTGTGTTTTCTTTTTCATTCTAGGATTGGAATTGAATCATTGTTTATTGTTAATTTCATCTTCTATTGGTTGATAAGAAGATCACAAATGCAAGAGACATGATCACAATATTAGAAGATGCCATCCGTGTTGGGTATCCCATTTTGATCATTGTGTAGGACATTGAACAAGAAGCTTTAGCTATTGTTGTTGTTAACAAACTCTAGGATGCATTGAAGATTGGTGCTTTGACAACTCATAGATGGGGAGAGAGGAAAATCCAATACTTGGATGGCATTGCCATATTGATGGGAGGTACTTTTTATTTGAGATACATTACTGAGATAACACATTATGACATTCCTTTCGTCTTATTTTTATCTTTTCTTATCGAGATACCACATTTCTTTAAAGGGTGCTAGCTCAATGGAAGAGCACCTACCCTTCAAGGAGGAGTTTGGTGGTTCGATTCCATCACAACCTAACATGATTTAGTCATTGACGAAAAAAAAGATTCACATTTTATATAATAAAAAAAAATCTAAAGATAATTTTTTATTGTCTCTAGAGAGACAATAACTAGGGTTAAAGACATATTGTCTCTATAGAGACAATATGTCTTTAACCGTAGCTATTGTCTCTTGAGAGAAAAAAATTAATTGTCTCTTAAGAGACAATAATACATGTATTATATATTGTCTTTATAAAGATAAATTTTTAAGACGATAATTTGAGACACACTTAAAGACAATATTTAAGACAATTTACAAGTTTTTTTTGTCTGAAGTTAAGACAATCTACCCATAAATTGTCTTAAATATTATCTTAAAACCCCCTTCTGTAGTTGTGCAAGTATTAACCTTTTCCTTTTTATATTTACTATCATTACTTTAATAATCGCTATTATTACCGTCAAGTTAAATGCTAATCATCAAAGACACTTTAATGGGTTAGAGAACACTGAATTTTTTTCGAATTTGGTAAGTTAACTATTGCTATTGATTTTTTATAAGTAGTTACGTCAACGCGCTGCCACATCCCAGGCTACTAATTTCGAGGATGAACATCATCCTATACGGCATCATCTGGTTACCATTAAAAACTGTGAACCATGTTGTACATTCCAATGCTTTATAATACTACTAAAACGTTGCAGCATTAATTATTTACTTGCTAATATTTTCCTTGGAGTCATCATTCTCAAACTCACCGGGAAACAACTCGGAGGTTGGTTCCAACTAAGAAGTCGGAGATTGGGCTTACCCTCTTATGCCTTCCACTTCACATAGTCTGAATACGTGTGACACTTGACTGCGCTGACTAAAACGATAATACCAACTATGATCTCTGGCGTCGACATATATTAATTATAAACATACAATGAATGCTCGATATATATTAATTTTTTAACTGTTTGATATATATTAAATTTGTAATCGGTCCTTAAGAGAGAAACCAGGGAACCTGCCAGTCTCTCATGGGCTAAATCCATATTTTTTATTTATTCTAACATAGAGAATTATGTGTATTTCGTTTTACTATTTCAACTAATTCATATCTGGTTGGAATGGTATACCACCTATAACATAAAAAATAAAAAATATCTAAAGACCCTATTTTTATATTTCTTAAATAATTTTATTCCTTAACTGGCTTGATTTTTTCAAAATTAATTTTGTAAATTACCTATCATGGCGTTACATACTTCTGTTAAATGGAATCAAATTGACATTGTAAACCAGATTCATCTTAATAATCTTATTTGTCAACCTAGTTTTGTAAATTGCCAAGAAATATGGGCGCTCAAGGTGTCCACGACGCTGAACCAAATTAACATTCCAAACCGTTATAAAAAGACAGATTACTTCTTAGAACATGTGCAACATAGCAATTATTCCGTTATTGTAGAAAAGGAAGACAAAGTTGTGTTACAATATTGAAATGAGTATTTCTTTGCTTGTTATAATGGTCCTCATAATAAATTTTACTTGCTTTCTCAAGTAGCAAATATCAAAGACGACCTTCCAGGTGGTAAATTGATTTACTTAATAATTTTGTATTCCTTCAACACATGAAAGATGAATATAATAATATTGATATATGAATATTCTGATATCGATGTTGCAGGTGACGGTCAATCAATTTCTAACTTGATGAAGTTGCATGACAACATGAGATCAGAGAATTTTGTGGAGAGCAAGGGAATAATGGAGCCCAAGGGAATAGAAGAATGTAAATTTCCACCTAGCTCTACTAGTTGTTGGACCCACAATACAAAGGTTAATTCATTTTATATAAGGCTATGGTCCACTTGAGGTCAAAGGTCAGTGTTTCCTCCTTAAGTCTCTACCTTACACACTTAAATTGATAGTCACTCGACTTCACCAACAATGAACTAGTCAAATTTTGAAGTAGTTTATTAATTGTGGGAAAGATTGGTCATTGTGTAGATGTAATACATTTCCTTGTTAATATAATCTTCTCGATTTGAGACATTGAATCCACTTACAATTTTAATTCAACTCACCCAAAAAGGAAATTAAATAAGAAAAAAACAGATGTTGAGGAAAGGGGAACGTTGATGACAATGTCGAATTAAGAGTCTTTGTAAACATTCTCAAGCATGCACATTTATTATTTTATTTGTGGCCCTCACTCGAAAAAAAGTGGAGGTCAGCTTTGACTATGAAGTCGGAGGTCAACCTTGCCGTCTTTTGTCTTCCACTTCACACTCTTTGATTACATATGGCACCCGACTACACTGACCAGAATGTCAATAGAATATGCATTACAATCGCGGTGACCCTCCCTTCACTCTCAACATGAGCAATCAATTTGACAGGTGAATCATAACTTTGCTTCTATGATTTTTTTTGCAACACCAAGGATTTGTTTTGCAACAAGGATTTGTTATTCTAGTTATTCTCATACCAAGGATTTGTTTTGCAACACCTAAATCCTTCATTGCAAATGAATTTGCCAATTTTCCTTTGAGCACATTTATTTCTTGCATGTTAGACCCTACAACATGTATGTCGTATACATAAAATAACAATATAATATAGCTTCCATCATTTTTTTTTAAGATAAACATAATGGTCATAGTGACATCTAGTATAACCTTGTTCAGACATAGCTTGACAAATTTTAGATACCACTACCTTGGAGCCCGTTTTAAGCCCACAGGGGCTTCACTTGGGGAGAAATACCATACCACATGGATTCATATTGGGGGATATATGTTTGTTCAATTTAGTGTCCTAAATTTCTCTACATAAATTATCAATCTGGGTATTGTAAATTGATGAAGTGTAGTGCACTGTTTGTGCTAGATGGCCCTTCTTACTTCGTTGTTTTTGTGTTTTATGTTGTTTTGTGGGTTTTTGGTCTTTTAATCCCTAATGATTTACAATATAACTAACAAAAAATTTATTAAATCTAACTTCTGTAAAGACTGTTAAGAATCTAAAGAAATGGGAGCTAAAAGAGTTTAAGTAAGAATTGGAAGCAAAGTTTAATCAAGAAATGGAAATAGAGTTTCTATTTTTTCTCTTATCATTATTTCCAAATCATGAACTAAAAACTAAAAAGTAAAATTGCAACTATTGTCTAATCAATTACAGAATCAAAACTAAATGAAATACTAAAACTAAAAGTAAAATTGCAACTAATGTCTAATCTATTATGGAAACAAAACTGAATAAACTAATTTGTTACTCTGCCTCTCAATTTTGGGAGAAAAACCTCCTTGTGATGACATTTTGAGGAATTCTATACTTCATTATTCTAGGAGAAGATAAATGTAAAAATGTAGAAAAGACTCATTGCATGAATGAAGTATTAAACCACTTAGTTTAAGATGAGTTATCAACTAGAAGGACTCTTCAGAAATATTCATTAACACCATGAGTCGATAAACTAGTCATAAAATGGCAAGAACTGTAACGACACTGATCAATCTAATTGAAAATTTAAAAACTAGTGAAACAGTAAATGAAACGAACTACGTGACACTACTAAATTTCAACTTCTAACTACTGACAAAAACTAGAAAAATAAATTGAACAAAAAGAAGTTATTCTGTACTAAAATAAGCTATTCTGCATTAGTAAAGAAATGATAAAAGTTACATTATAAACAAGGTTAGTACAAAAATGATTATGAACATTGTGAGAGGAAATGATGAATTTACAGTTTAGATAGAAAAGACAAAACAAAATGAAATAAAACCTTAGTCAGTGTAGGGGCCCTCTACAACTGATCAGATTATGCATGCTTAAGCAATCTCCAAGAAACTCTTTCATATATCCATAAAACATGCGGTCTTCATATTAAAACAGGAAAATGAGTTTTTCAAAATTACAAAACAGTAAGAATGAGATTAATACATGAGGAAATTCGAACTCCTTCTGAGTTCTTTACATAGGTATTTATAAGAAAATTATGCAATTGTTTGTGGAGAAAAATAAGCTACAGCCAAAAACATGTAGAAGACAGGCACACAAAATTTTCTTCCTTGGCTGCTGGAGACATAAATCCAAGATGATGACTGTTGGATTCGGTTGCACAGATGGCTATTGGAGTCCGTGGGTTCAGGAATTCGTTTCGGATAATGCTTCTCATCACTGTGAAACATGTTGATTATCCACAAAACAGAGTCATGTTGCCTTCGATCTCTACATTTGACTTCTCCATTGACTGGAGTCTTGTACCATCTTCCTTGTCAACCTGGACTAGGTGAATAGGATACGATCCATGTCATGATGTGTTAGGGTCCCACCCTAACCCCCTTATTTATGTAATAGGATCGATTCACAGTTATAGTTAAGTAAAGAGTCAATAAAGCCCATATTAATAATTGTAAGTGGTT
>APFE031358889.1:0-38673 GCA_000404065.3 Pinus taeda
CCCTCCAATTGCCACCAAAAACCCAAAAATCTTTAAATCAACCCCCCTTATCAATTTACTAGCCTAATATCTCTGATCCTAATTGGTCAGCTTATCATATTGAAAGATCTACCGAATCTGACCCGAGAGAGCCTTCTCATACCTCGTAGGGCTAGCTACGAGGTGAAATGGTTTGATGTAGCCTTGAGAGTTTGTCTATCTCAGCCTAGGTGAATTCCAAGCGCTAACAGAACATACTTCTGAATTCGAGATTCCTCCACCAGGTTATTAACATCCAGCTTTATGATAAGCCAACAAGCTTTGTAGAAATCAATGGTGAACCCATCCGACCCTAGAGATTTTCCATTGGGCATTCCCATGACAACATCTTCCACTTCCTGGAGGGAGACTTTTATTATGGTCCTCTGTGAGGATTTTGGGAATATTCTTGGTGATCCTTTTTGATATTTTGATCCTAATCATTCCTTGGATCTTTGAGAAGAGAACTTAAATAGTTGGTGAGATTTGTTTCCAACTCCTCTTGAGAGTGAATGAGATGACCCTCTTGGTTCTTCAGAGCCAGGATTCTGTTGTTCCTCCTACATTGTAGCATTGTTTTGTGGAGAAAAGTTGTGTTCCTTTCTCCACATCTCATCCAATTTATTCTATATTTTTGTTGCCACGACTTTTCTTCCTGAATGGCTCTTTCATCCCATCTTTGTTGTAGTAGTTGTTCCTATTGCTTACTAGTCTCCGATAGCCCTTCTTCAATTATATTTTGTTGAAGAAGTTCTAGTTGTTGTTCCAAGTTTTTTTTGTCCGTAATGATATTTCCAAAAGCATCTCTATTCCAATTTTTTATTTCCTCTTTGATATGTTTTAATTTTTGTTGGAAAGTATAAATTTTATTTATAGTTTTGGAGGGAGAGTAGGTCCATCATTGTTTCATTTTTTCCATGAAATCCAGGTGGTTCAACTAGAAGGCCACAAACCTAAAAGGCTTATTCTTCAGACACATGGAAATTTGAATCTTGAGAGAGATAGGCCAGTGATCAGAGCCTACTTGTGGAAGGATTCTCGCCTATATATCCCAGGAGATGAGATAGGAGGCCTTGGAAAGAAGGAAATGGTCTAAACATGAGGATATTTGATGGTCTCCTCCTCATTTGTTATTCCAGGTGAATAAGCCATTGCTTGTGGGAATGTCAATGAGGTTGAGGTTTTCAATGGTGGCAAGGAAATCCTCAGAGTCCTTGTCTAGCTTCCGGATTCCTACTTTCTTTTCAGATAAGTTAGTTATCATATCGAAATCACCAGCTATGATTGTGATGGGGTGCTGCAGAGGGTCGAGGAGATTGGATATTATTTGGAGCATTTTAATACGGTCTATCACCTTGTGCAGGGCATAAACATTTTCTATACTGATGGTCTCGTTGGTGACTACGATTCTTAGGATCACAAGCCTTCTAAACTGTGTTACAATGAGGCTCAAAGGTCTATTTATTATTGAGAAATAGTGGAAAACCCTAACATCAAAAAACCTAACCCTAGGAGATGAAGCGCCAAAAGTCTGTGGACCCCATTGGGGTCAATTGGTACATCAACTTCTCGGGTTTGTAACTTTGGCATACAATATCTGTTTGACATATATGATACCTCATTAGAAATATTTATCTGAGAACTACAACTTTGAATGTGTTGACGGTGTTGGAAATCCGTCAACTAAGGGGGTCTTCCTAATGTGAAGTCCTAATTAGACCTCACGTCGTTTGGAATAGGAGCCCCATTTGGGATATTAGCCTGACTGCCATGTATTCTTATAGGCTTTACTTGGATACAAATTTCAACACAAGAGTGTTATGCAAAGGTAATCTCATATCAATAAGTGAGTAGGCCTGGTGAGTGTTCAGTTGTATGTGTGTCAAGATTCTTCTACTGTGAAGAGAAAGGAAAGTGAGCCTCTAGGAGAGAGGTAATAGTACCACCCTAGTAGAGACTAACACACAAATAAAATATACGTATAACATCTAGCGGAATAGTCCACAAGGATGCGACAGTTATAGCAACCATTACAACACATACTTAATATGATAAGTACTAAAACTACCAAAATAGTTCAACTACTTTAGCGCAGATGAAAGAAAACATGAATTAAAAACATCCACATAATGGTCTTAAAAATATTCATAACCCATGTAGGAAGAACATGTTGGCCATGAAGCTTTTGATATTAAGTAAAAGCCACAAGACACATGTTTACAACGAATACCACTATCCCCAATAATGGAGCGTTTGAGCCACTCCTTGCTCCACAAAAAAACTAGCTTGCCTATATAATGGCTTGCTGGAGGAGCCAAGGTGAAAATTCCTTTTCTCATATAATGAGGATGTATATATAACCAATGGGGTGATGCTTCACCTCCCTTGTGACTCTTTGACTACCCTCATCACTATTTGAATTCCTATGACTTTTCAACTTTACATGACTCTTCATCTTTTGTATATGTCTTTAGGACTTCCACTTTATGATACATTTTCGAATAAGAAATGACGTAATCCAAAAAAATTATGTGGCATATTACGACTCATGACATGACACAACTGACAAAGACTTCTTGATGACATGGAAATGTTGAGCCATTCTTGTTGCTCTTTTATCTTCAACAATAGATGTGCAATGCTCCACCTTCATGAGAGATATGTTTTATTCTTCATATCCACCCTCCAAAGGGTTGTGAATCAGATGGAGTCTTCATCTGGTCTTGATATTTGATCTTCTATTACAATCTAGTGTTCCTTCATCTTATCACCTGATGATCATCTTATCTCTTCAACTCCATATATGGCTGTTAGCATGTCTTCCTTCTCCATCTCCTTCTTCATCATCTTGCCATAGCATGATAAAATTCCTACATCTACAATCCACTCATGATAAGACCACATCATTCCGATAAACCCCTAGTATAAAATGTTGCATGATGATCCACTAACTAAGCCAGAACTGAGTGGTAGGTTGAGGGAGAGGGTCAGTGACTGCACAATTGCGCAACTCGGGCAGTCAAGGGTCAGGCTTCAGCCTTGAGACTATGCAATGGGAAGTTCAGGCTTGGAATGAGCAAAAATATTGCATAGTTGGGGAGATCAAGGAGCCAGACTGAGGGCTTAAACACCGATTTTTCCCATTGCACAATTATGGAAGACAGAGTAGCCCAAGTGATTGCACAATTATGTAGTTCAAGAGCTCAGGGTTAAGGCTTGAGCCTTGAGACTGTGCAATGCGTAGTTCAAGATGGACTGTGCAGGAATATCGCACGGTTTTGAGGCTCAATGAATCAGGTTGCAGGTTTTTTCACTATTTTTATCAACTATGCAGTTTTGGGAGGAATAGAAGACCCGGTGATTGCGCAGTTGCACAATGCAAGAGCTCAGGGTTTAGGCTTGAGCTCAGAGACTACACAATGCACAGTTGGGGCCAGGCTAGAGGGTTGATTTGAGCAATTTTGGAGGCCAAGGCTCAGGCTTGAGCATTAAAATGAGCATTACATAGTGTCAAGAGGTAGGGTTGTAGCTTAAGGGTTGGGAATGTGTAATGCGAAGTTCAGGAAGGCCGAATGACGCTAAGTTGTTGGGAATTTTCCATAATTTGGATAAGTGTGGTATTAATGAAACTGATGTGAATAGTGATAGGACTTACCTTTTATCACACACTTAGAGTGCTTAACGACACAACATAGATCATATATATCACATTAACAACATACTTCCCTCGATGAGAAAACATTTACGACAAGTGTGAAACTAAAGATACACTTTGCGAAGGCCTTGACGACACTTGTGCGACAATGCTTAAAACTTTGGAAATGAGTGCGACGAAGGTTTACATGGTAAGATCGAATCATTTACACAAGGAGAATATCTTGAAACCACCAAAACAAGCTTATGTACATTGTGTGACACTAACATGCCAGAAGATGACAAGTGTTAAAGTCCAAACGATAGTGAAGGTGACACATGCCAAAGCGAAGATAACATGAAAACAACACTACTTAGAATGAAAGCAAGAAAAAGTGACAGCCGAAAACATGACAATGGAACTCGCAAAAACAAAGGTATGTGAAAATGACAATTTGCAAAACTCATCAAAATATAAATACAAATGCAGCTAGAAGTGATAAACTGTCGATGTCAATTCACACTCACTGTCGACATGGATTGGACATCGCACAGACACAATCTTGATGGATTGTGTTATGCTTATTCAATCTTGCATAAAAGAATGTGATCATGGATTTGTTGCAGACTGATCATGTGTGAGCAAGCGACTTTGACATTTCTAATCCAAGAAGGGAGCTCAAAAAGCATCAGCTGACCAAGAAGTGACTACAGAACGACTGATGACAAGATCCATAGTAGGATCCAAGATTCAAGTGTACGCAAAATTTTGGAGGGTGTTTGTCACAATGACAACAAAATGCAAACCCATGTTGCAAGCTATGAGTTTACCCATTTTCCAAAAAAAACATTATTTAGGGCCTCAAAACAACTCTAGAAGTTCAGGATCCGAAAAAATGCAAAAACTAGTAAAATGTGCTAAAACTAAGGAAACTAAAGAAACAATGGTGGGGGTCCAAGTGGAATAAGCGGGTGGCCACCAATATCCACCTGGATCAACGATGTCCCAAGTAAACCTTATTGTGTAGGCTAGTGCACCTAATTTATAGGGATTTGAACTAGGCACCTTTTGGCACAAAACTAGCCAGTTTCCCAACTACAATGATGACAACTAGTTCAAACAAAAGATGTCCAAGCAATAATTGAAGTATCATCATGAAACCATGCTAAAGTAATAATGACACCTTCCTTTATCAATGATATTTTACACATTGACACTTTTCTCGTCGAGCTATCGAGAAGCGCTACACCACTTTGGTTGGAACCTTGGCTTCTCTTTATTATATAACAACCTAGCTGCATAGGAGTTTATAGTCCCCTCACACACTTGCAAATTTCTCTTCTATGTTTTGATATTTTACCTTTTTCACTACCTATGAGTAGTTATATCACTTTGGGCTTTGAAAATTTTGTACCTTGACTTGTTATACTACTTAACAACTTAATCAATATATATTGATCTTTCCCTCTTGAAATTGCAACAATTGAGCCTCATCAACCTACATGCTTATAGTGCTTTTATTTCAAAGATTCTAACAAATCCCAACATATTAATCTAATTGAATATGCACATGCTCGTAGCAATGGAAGCAAGCATTAACATGCTTTTTAAAGGCATAAGAGGAAGTCTTGAAAACATATTTTATTTCTTTTTTTGCAACAAATACTATCTTTACTAATAGTGGGATGAGGCAAGACAATGAAACTAGTATCTAATTCTCCCTCACAACTTCACATTTTAAGTTGCAAACTGGCATCTTCAACTACACCTTCTCATTTAAGTAACTATTCAATTGCATATGGGCATGGATATTACACTAGAATTGTGGCAAGTTTATCAATTTCCAATATTGTCCTCTTGATGCTTATCCTAGCTTCTCCTGCTCCATACAAGGCACAATTTTTATGGAAATAACCTATATTTTTCATGCATAAAGAATGTCTTCGTCCTCTTTTTACACTATGAAACTACATAACCTTAGTGACTTAAAGAGTTCGTTTTTCTCCAATTACTGCACATGTTGGTCAAATTTGCTAAAACAAAGTTGTAATCCATCTACTGGGATATAATTTTTTTGAATAAATAAAGGTATAAATTTTATTTTATAAAAGGTTGTAGGTGAGGCTAAACAACAAAGTTACAAAATTTGATGGCCTTGACTTTCAGATAAAAATCCACTTCATTATCTGCTACATTTATAAACTTGTGTAGGAATTACATCCTAGATATTCTCACTGGTACATTTTCTCAAAAAAATCCTTCTATGCAAACTACCTTGCAATATATAATATTTTCATGAGAAAAATGATAATGTTATGCCTCTTCCATCCTGAGATTAGTTGGTTTTGATTCCTAGTTGCCAATATCCATGTCATCAAGCATATGGTATATATTGTTGTCCTTTTAATATATAGATGTATAGAATTTGTGAACAACTTCAAATTTGAGGTCGTTGATTGATTACTTTTGCTCATATTGTGGACCAGGTTGTTGAGCATCGTACACTCTATTTCAAGAGAGATGATTTGCAGTTTATGTTGTGCCAATGTTGTCATAATTATGAATTCTAATTTGAACACTAATGTTCATTCTCATGAAGCTTAGTTGTGATTGGGAAAATGGAGGCCTTGTTACAACAAATGGACTCTTTGTCCCTATGAAGTGCTCTCCAAATATCATAGGCCTCCCTATAATCAATAAAACTAGTAAATGAGTGGGCCTGCCAAATTTTCTTAGAAAAGAAATTAGACTCAGACACAAGAAACACCATGTTGCTTGCCCAATCAACTAGAGAAAACCTAGACTAAAGGACCTAACAAAAAAATAGGGGCACCATAACCCCCAAAAAATAATACCACTTACAAATAAGAAAACCATCCACATTATTAATGAAACATGAATAAAGTGGACCTTTAAACACAAAGATGCAACTAACTCTCATAATCCAATAGGAGAATTCAACACACAAGAGCTAATATCCAATAATAAAAACATATAACCCTAAGTTAGAATCCTCTAAGATTAAGTCCCAAAGAATATCCATCAATAGGGGAAGGTGCTTACTAGATTGTTGCCATTGCTCCTTCCTATAGAGTGCACATCTGTGATTGGTTCCATTACCCCAACACCATTAAGATCAATTCGTGAACAACAGTCTAAGAGTAGGCTAGAGTTAAGAGCATGCATGTGAAAGGGTTATACACAAGTCTTGTTCAATCCCTTCACCTCAAATTCAATCCATATATCTTGATTGTGCTCTGTGTAGTTACTTAATGTGAGGGTACCAGTCATGATGATAATGAGATAAACTAAAGGATGGGGTGATAATATAACATCCATATTTTCTTTAGCACCCTTTTCTCAAATTTGTGAGGCTTGATCAGCTTGATTATCTACTTGACAAATTTTGATCTTAAGGAACCTAAAAAAATGGGATCTCTTTGAGATGATTAGCTTCCTCATGAGATCAAGCTATAATGGAGACAATCATGTTATTAGAAGGGAGGGATTTCAAAACCATTGTATGACTATTAAAACTGTATCCTAGATAGCTATTAGACTTCTCATCCCAATTCAGATGCAAGAAATAGGTCCTAAAGAAGAGTGCAAGCTTTAGTTTGTTATTTGAAGATTCCCCAAGACCGCATGCAAAGTTTGTTTATTGGTTTCCTCTAGCATCAAGAATGATCCCTCTTACATCTATGACCCCTCCATCTCTTAGTATGGTCAATGACATGTGTACAAGCATTTTGGCAAGTGTTAAGATATAATGAATAAGCCACACGTGCCTTGATGTTTTGAAATCAAGGTTCAAGAGCAAGCATATTTTATGGTGAGTTTATTTGTTGTTTAAGGATTGTCAATCTTTTGTAAAAGTAAGCTAATTTTATAGGGAAGAGACTATTTCTTACCATAAGTTTGATAGGATTTGTGATGGCCCCGACCACCTTTCACATTTATCGATGTTGTAAATATTTTGAAAGAAAAACATAGACACATGGGCATGGAAAAGGGACAATTGATTCCAGACTTGGGAATATTTTTACATGAAAATATTTTGTTTGTTGTAGCACATGCCTTGGAGGTTGACAAATGGAACGCTAGGGGACAAAAAGGTTAAGTGGCATTAAGTTGATCACCCTACAAGACTGGGTTGGTAGACACAAAAACCAATCAGTGATGACATAGCCAATCACCACAAAAATCTGGAGACATAGGATACATGGGACACTTTTGATTGGTCAAGAGAGTCTATGCCAGACTGGGCACTAACTACGAGCAGGTAGAATTCAGACAGGAGAAATTGGGGGAAATCGAGTTGGAAAGAAAACACAAAGAGACAATGCGAAAGAAACGAGGGAGATAGAGCATGAATTAGGGAAAGATCATTAAAGGAGGAGGATAAAAATATATGAGTTCTGGAGTTTCTAGAGTGGGCGTTTAATCAAGATATCGATCTTGTACATTAAGAGGAGCAACACAAATGTGCCCAGAAACAAGAAGCAAATCGTGGCAAAGAGAATCAGGCAAGCATAGCTAAGTTATAATTGTAGCATCAACGTAGACTTATACATTGACTAAGATTTACTAACTAAAAGGGGATGAGCGCAAGATAATCTAAGAATGAAACAAGAATCGTACATGCAGAGTTGAGGTGTATTTGTAGCACTAGAGCAACCTTATACAATGATTGGAGACTTCCTTGTTGATAATAATAGAGTAATCCAAGAGGCTAACATACTAACATGAGAGATGGACTCTGTCATCAAAAGCACTCATCAATGATTAGTGGAGTATCCAATTGATGCCCAGGAAGTTGGTGTCTAACTCTTAATTACTAGTAGAAACACATTGTGGAGCATCAAGGCCAGTGAAATCATCTACTTATTGTGAACTAATGTGACAACAAATTGGGGTGGAGGTTATATCTCTGGAGTCCTTGCATTTTTGGAGGGTGGATTCCATTACCTTTGAAGTCCCCCATGAGCTCGTAGGTAGAGGTAGCATACCTATGGAGCCCTAGACTAGTGTGATTGAGCACTCTTATGCCTAACAAATCGAGGTAGATTATACATTTGGATTCCTTCATTGGCTGGTGGGTGGAGGTAGCATACCTCTATAGCCATGGACTAACCTGTGCTTGAGAATTCTTATGACTAAAGGATGGAGGTACATTATACCTTTCAATTCCTTTATTGGTTGGTGGGTGGAGGTAGCATACTTTTGGACTCCTGGACTAGGTTGTGCTTGATCATTCTTACGCCCAAAGAATGGAGGTAGATTAGACCTATGGGTTCCTTCATTGGCTCGTGGGCAAAGGTAGCATACCTTTGGAGCCCTAGACTAACCTGTGCTTGAGCATTCTTATGCCTAAAGGGTGAAGGGAGGTTAGACCTTTGGAATCCCTGGTTTATTTGGTAGCTTTGTCCTTGAACAATATTCTCAAGCTTGGAATCAAGTTAAGGGGTGACAATTGCACAAGAAATTAGGTTGCAACAAGTCTAGAGTTGGGAGGTGAGTATTGTCCCAAACTCAATTTCCCATTTATGTTCATGACAATGTGTACATTAAGTTTTCTTGCTAAATGAAATCACCTTGGTCCATTATGAATAATGGGTTTGCTCATGTTGCGTGTGTGTCATGGTCAAATGTAACTATGATATATTTTGTTTGTTACGCATGCTTGGAATGTGGTTACTGGGTTAAGTAATGTTGTGTTGAAATAACATGGTGCATAAGTTATAATGTTTTGTAGTAGTTTATGCTACACCCATGAAACCATGTATGATATCTGTTATGGATTATAGTGAAGAATATGAGTCAAAAATAACCTTGTGGGCCTAGTCCCACCTTGAGGGAGTACTACATTCCTAAGTTAAGAATCTAGAACTTACAACATTAGGACATAGCTCATAAGATAGTTGTTTGTACCCTCTTTGTTACAAGGAAAAGAATTGTAAAACAAAATCCAGTAAGGCGGTTGTATCATCCTTTGTACACTTTCAGTTCTTCATTTTCTCAATGGAATGAAATTCCTCAAGGAACATGAATAACCTCATAATGGTGTATCGTAGGTCTTATACTCTCTTCTAGTGGACATATATCCCTAGATCCACGCTATATACAATGGTGCAATTTTCTGCAACAAAATGGAAAATATATTTGACATTATTCAAAGACTGGTTGAATTGACCAGTTATCCCATAATAAATAGGAAAGTTTCTAACAACAAATCCCTCCTAACATGGCATTTTCCTGGAAGTATTTAAGTAACACAAATCTCAATCTATTGGTTGAAATCACGAGGTAATTAAATGGTGACCTATATTGCAGTGGCCCTCTAACATAGCTTTTTTCACCTTCGAAAAATATGAGGCATTTATATGTAGTCATACAACTCTTCATGTGTTCGTGGGGTAATCACAACCAAGATAAAAGGATGCTACATTTGTTGAAAGTCATGTCACTGCCATTATTCTTCATAAAATAATACCTTGCCTCCATTGTCTGAGTTTATATCTCAAATAGTCATTAGGCACAAGAATTGATTAAATGAACTAACATTACCCTAGAGAATCATACATTGAGCTAAACATATAAAAATGTTTGACACTGAGATGAACATGGTTGATATTAACATGCCCAAAGAATCATTTGCATGTTAGAAGTTATAAGCTATATATAATTGTTGGAAATACTAGGGGGGGTGAATCAATATTTCTTTTCAATTGCTATTTTTACCAGTTAGATCACTTATATTAAGAACACAAAATGAACAATAAGAATACATGTTTTTATTGATTTCTTCTTTACAATAAATCAAGTACAATATATGTAGGGACCCAACCCTAGATGAAGACACTGATCTTCAATATCCCACACTCCAACCTGTAATATGCCAAGCACCGACTTGGACTTCCAAGGCTCCAACCTTGTCAATTTTGAGGCACCAACCTCATGGACTCCAACCCTATATTTGGTTCAGGCTCCCACCTAGTTTCTTCAGGACTCCGATCCTCTAGGGCTCCAACCCTATCCTTCAAGGCACCAACCTTGTCTTTTAAAGGCTCCAACCCTCGGCTTCACTTCGTCAAGATGTATTTGGTTATACTTCACAGCTCCCAATGTATTCTTCAACGATCCTTTTCAATCTTAATGCAGTTTTCACTTTAGTCTCCACGTCTCATCATCAATGCCAACCCTAATCTCTTAGAAGGTGTCACCACTGTTCTTCATCATACCCAATAAAAATTCTCCAAGGTTATTCCATGAGGTCTTTAATCATGCATAAAGGTCTTCGCTAATGCCTCCAAGTCAGTTCTAAAAATGTCTTAAACAATGCTTGCCCCAACAAGATGTTTTCAACACAATTGCCTTAGTAATGCTTTAATATTGTTGCTACACAAGTTCTTCAATGAGGATTCTTCTAAGTCTTCAATGAGTTGTTCAACTAAGTATTCTTCAAGAAGTCTTCAATGCTTAAGGTGTCTTTAATAAGTTGCCCCAAGATATTCTCCAAGTTGTTCAAATGATCTTCAAATGCCACTCCAAGATATTCTCAATAGATTTGCACACCACTCTTACAATGTTCTTCAACAAGACTTGAGGGGTACTTCAATTCTTCTTCAATGTCTAATTCTAAATCAACCTTTAATTAAGCCTTGAATTATGCTTCAAGTGGTATTCAATGATGGTCCAAGCAACAGTCTAGGAATACCAATAAATGCTTCACATGTTGGCCGACAAATTTGGTTAATGAGATCTTCTAGAACAGGCACAAAAGGCTGCTTCAAATCCACTATAACAGTATTTAAAGTTTTGAAGGTCTAGAATAAGGCCTCTACCATAGATCTAAGCCTCTTGCAGTAATAATCCCTTGTCCAAAACTTTATCCACAAGTTCGAGCTTCAGATCTCCATAGAACTGTCTCCAATGGTCCAAAATTCTAGGATAAGGTCTTTACCACAGATATTTACAGGTTGTCTGAATCACTGAATTAACTGCTCCAAAGAGGCCGCAAAATAGGCCAAAGTGCAGTCCTGAGGTGGCTGCCCAAAAGGGCCAAAATTGCAGGCTTGAAGTGTTGTCTAAAATTGCAGGTTGTAACATCACTGTAATCCGAGCTAAAAAGGTCACAGATCCAAGCTGTAGAGGTGACAGTCCACGAGTTTATGCAATTTTGTCCACAAGCTATAATCCGACCTTCAGAAGAGTAGCTAAAAGAATTGCCAACAATTTTGTCTTCAACAAATCCAAGCACCGGGTTCCCTTCTATCCATTGGTTTAAGGAATGTAACTATATATTGTTCTTGAGCTCGAAGAATAAAGGAAATTTTGCCCCAAACTATAATTTTTAGTCGTCCTCGCCCTCTGTCCTGCTCCTGTGGTCTCTCTTTGAAATGATCACCGAATTTTGGATGGTGAAATGAAGTGTTTAACGTCATATTTATACACATTTTGTTTTTTGAAAAAGAGTCACGTCTATTGGCCAAGGGACATGAGGCTACAAGTCGACTTAGTCAGCTAGGATAAAATGTATATTTTATCATCTTAAAAAAATCATTTTCTCACAAACTACTGGGAGTTTTGGGACAAATAAGGGCTCATTAGAAAGGAAAAAATATACTCTACAAGATGGTATAGGACCCATGTTGATAGGCTGCCTCCAAGATGACCAAATCTATTTTTCTGTGATATTCTTAAATTTTATGCACAAAAAGTCGAGGACAACACGAGGAATGTTTGGGACAGTGTGGCTTCTTCATTGTTATCAATGTCATCATAGGATCATAGAGTCATTATTTAGGAGTGCAACATCCATGTAGCATTACGTATCAACATGTCATCATATAGTAGTGTAGTCATAGTGCAACATCATTAGGAAAGTTCCAAAGTTGTCCTCCATATGTCATCAAGGGTTAAGGTCTAGATAATCAAGGTACATGCAACATTATAGTTAGTTCAAGAACTTCTTGGGACTTCTTCATTAGTGGCTTGTCATCTTTGTGGCTTGAGATCTTAATTGATGGCATCCTTATCAAACAAGAGTTATGACATCATCATCTAGAATCAGGCATCTCAAGAATATTTGCCATCTCGTCCAATGCCATATTGACATCAATGACAACCTTGATTAACAATAACAATTCACGTTCCAATGAGCACTCGAGGATTTCATCTTGCACTCTAAACTTTCTTATGTTTAACATCTAACACTTCCACAAATGCCCTTTTGTTCGACATGCTTAGGAGAGGATAATTGAAGCAATGTGTTGATAAAAGTTTTTTCTCCCAACTTCTAATTATGCCTTTATAATGGAGTCTTGGATTCCTTCCCTCCATTCATTATGCTCTATAACTCTTGGGTTTTCTTACAACTTGGAATTTTTTAAAAGCCTTTGTTATTTTATGGCTTGAGAGGTCCAAACATTAATGATATCATGTGATGTAGTCTAGGAAACAAGTCTCAAGTTTTGTAATAACTGACATGAAAAGAGTTAAAGAAAGGAAAGAGAGGCAACTCTTCTCTTTGTTTTAATGACATGTTTTTTCCACTAAGAAGTAGAGCATTGTTTGCATATGCAAAAATAATATGGATTGTCCTTGAACACTTAGACCTCAAAAGACGTAAAAGTAGTCACCTAGTATAAGTGAACATTTCTTCAATCATCTTTAAGAAAACCTAATTTAACTAACAAATTTTAGTACAATGTAATGGAGAAATGATATAGAAGTCACTCCCACAAAAATGAAAGTTTTACAAAATAACATTGATAGCGTGATGAAGAGGATTACTTCACCAATCAATGCACAACTTTTAGGCTTTAAGTATGTTTTCAAGCAAATTATTTGAGACTCTAAACTCTGGAAAATTAGACCATCACGTGTAGTTGGGGTGTCATTTGTAGTTTCAATTTAAGGGGGAATTGAGGCCATTGGGTTCAAATTAATGACTATGATGGTTTTGTCACTTATTAACCACCCTTACAAGGGTAGGCCAACCACTTTTATGGAATTTGAACCTTGGTGGACTTGGGACAATACCTTATTTTCACCAACTTGACTAATCTCTTGTCATTGGTCCATAATTTTTGACAAGGTAAATTATCATGGAAGGTCTTGCACAACAAGGTTTTGACAATATTACTTTATTGCAAAACCTCAACCTTTAGAACTTCATCTTCACTCTAGTTCCCATGAAATCTTGAGACCTCCTTCCTTATTCAAAGCATTTGGAAGTCTTGTGATTGTTAATACAACTCTTGGGGCAAAAGTTAGATTTGACTAGGATCTTACTGAACATCCAAATATTGATTATGAGAACCTTACACGAGAGAGGATTAAATTGTCCTTAAAAAAGGAGAGAAATTTATGGATCCCATTCTCTCTTAACTGCACCTTGGGAGTGAGGTGGCTGGATCAATAACAATTTAATACCTTGTATGCTAAAAAACTTTTGAGGTCTACCTAATAACCACCTCCTTTGAGTTAGGAATGTAAGGGTGTGTGTTAGAGGAATATAATAGAAATTTCAATTATAAACAAAGTCTTACCAATAACCCAAGATCTTTACATGGTGGAACAATGCCCTTATGGATTTTATCCAATTTTGAATTAATCGAAACGATCAAAATTTTGGAGGTACTCTCTAGCCTAGTATCGAAGAGATGTTGTCATGTCATGTAAACATTAGTAGTTTTTTTACCCCTGATTTTTTTTTTTTAACTGAAACGGTTATGGATTTTATTTATTTGAAAATATCTTGGGTCTTTGCTGGAGCGACCCCTATTACATTGCAGAGCTCTAACTGATGTTGATTATGATCTACTAGATTTTTAGGGCATTTGTACAAAGCTTTCATTGTTTACAATTAGCAGTCCTTTCATAAGAGAGCTTCCTTTGTTTGCCATCTGATCAGCTTCGCTATTTGATTTTCTAAGAATATGATAAAACTTGCACGTGTCAAATTCAAGGAGAACTCTCTTCAATCTGTCCAGAATTTTGTTGAGGCTGGCATTGGAATTTTGTTGAGGCTGGATAGGCTACCTCTAAGATGAAAAAATTTATTTTTCTTTGTGACTATTCTTAAATTTTATGCACAAAAAGTCTGGGACAACATGAGGAATGTTTGGGACAGTGTGGCTTCTTCATTCTTTCGCTTCTTCATTGTTATCAATGTCATCATAGGATCATAGAGTCATTATGTAGGAGTGCAACATCCATGTAGCATTACGCATCAACATGTCATCATATACTAGTGTAGTCATAGTGCAACATCATTAGGAAAGTTCCAAAGTTGTCCTCCATATGTCATCAAGGGTTAAGGTCTAGATCATCAAGGTACATGCAACATTATAGTTAGTTCAAGAACTTCTTGGGACTTCTTCATTAGTGGTTTGACATCTTCGTGGCTTGACATCTTCATTGATGGCATCCTCATCAAACAAGAGTTATGACATCATCATCTAGAATCAAGCATCTCAAGAATATTTTCCATCTCGTCCAATGCCATATTGACATCAATGACAACCTTGATTAACAATAACAATTCACGTTCCAATGAGCACTCGAGGATTTCATCTTGCAATCTAAACTTTCTTATGTTTAACATTTAACACTTCCACGAATGCCCTTTTGTTCAACATGCTTAGGAGAGGATAATTGAAGCGTTGTGTTGATAATATTCTTTTCTCCCAACTTCTAATTATACCTTTATAATGGAGTCTTAGATTCCTTCCCTCCATTCATTATGCTCTATAACTCTTGGGTTTTCTTACAACTTGGAATTTTTTTAAAAGCCTTTGTTATTTTATGGCCTTGGAGGTCCAAACATTAATGATATCATGTGATGTAGTCTAGGAAACAAGTCTCAAGTTTTGTAATAACTGACATGAAAAGAGTTAAAGAAAGGAAAGAGAGGCAACTCTTCTCTTTGTTTTAATGGCATGTTCTTTCCACTAAGAAGTAGAGCATTGTTTGCATATGAAAAAATAATATGGATTGTCCTTGAACACTTAGACCTCAAAAGACATAAAAGTAGTCACCTAGCATAAGTGAACATTTCTTCAATCATCTTTAAGAAAACCTAATTTAACTAACAAATTTTAGTACAATGTAATGGAGAAATGATATAGAAGTAACTCCCACAAAAACGAAAGTTTTACAAGTTAACATCGATATCGTGATGAAGAGGATTACTTCACCAATCAATACACAACTTTTAGGCTTTGAGTATGTTATCAAGCAAATTATTTGAGACTCTAAACTCTGGAAAATTAGGCCATCACATGTAGTCGGGGTGTCATTTGTAGTTTCAATTTAAGGGGGAATTGAGGCCATTGGGTTCAAATTAATGACTATGATGGTTTTGTCACTTATTAACCACCCTTACAAGGGTAGGCCAACCACTTTTATGGAATTTGAACCTTGGTGGAGTTGGGACAATACCTTATTTTCACCAACTTGACTAATCTCTTGTCATTGGTCCATAATTTTTGACAAGGTAAATTATCATGGAAGGTCTTGCACAACAAGGTTTTGACAATATTACTTTATTGCAAAACCTCAACCTTTAGAGCTTCATCTTCACTCTAGTTCCCATGAAATCTTGAGACCTCCTTCCTTATTCAAAGCATTTGGAAGTCTTGTGATTGTTGATACAACTCTTGGGGCAAAAGTTAGATTTGACTAGGATCTTACTGAACATCCAAATATTGATTATGAGAACCTTACACGAGAGAGGATTAAATTGTCCTTAAAAAAGGAGAGAAATTTATGGATCCCATTCTCTCTTAACTGCACCTTGGGAGTGAGGTGGCTGGATCAATAACAATTTAATACCTTGTATGCTAAAAAACTTTTGAGGTCTACCTAATAACCACCTCCTTTGAGTTAGGAATGTAAGGGTGTGTGTTAGAGGAATATAATAGAAATTTCAATTATAAACAAAGTCTTACCAATAACCCAAGATCTTTACATGGTGGAACAATGCCCTTATGGATTTTATCCAATTTTGAATTAATCGAAACGATCAAAATTTTGGAGGTACTCTCTAGCCTAGTATCGAAGAGATGGTGTCATGTCATGTAAACATTAGTAGTTTTTTGACCCCTGATTTTTTTTTTTAACTGAAACGGTTATGGATTTTATTTATTTGAAAAGATCTTGAGTCTTTGCCGGAGCGACCCCTATAACATTGTAGAGCTCTAACTGATGTTGATTATGATCTACTAGATTTTCAGGGCATTTGTACAAAGCTTTCATTGTTTACAATTAGCAATCCTTTCATAAGGGAACTTCCTTTGTTTGCCATCTGATCAGCTTCGCTATTTGATTTTCTAAGAATATGATAAAACTTGCACATGTCAAAGTCAAGGAGAACTCTCTTCAATCTGTCCAGAATTTTGTTGAGGCTGGCATTGCTAAACAATTTTCCAAACTTAAGGCTTTTTATTATTATCTCTGAATCTTTGAAAACTTGAAGATCTTTGGCACCTTTGTCTCTTGCAATATGGCAAGCTTTCAGAAGCCCAAGAATCTCTGCTTGATTGTTGGATTTCTGGCCTAATCCCCAACTGAAACAGTCTTTTGAAGCCCCATCCGGAGAGTAGATGACCCCCCCAGCACCCGCGGTGCTGGGATTACCTTTAGATGCTCCGTCAAAGAATATTGTGGATAAATTTTGGGACCGCCACCAAGATTGAAACTTATCATCTTCATCTCTTATGCGCCATTCCTGTTTTGCCTTTTGAGGAGGGAGGAGGTGCTTGCGCGGGCAAGGCTCTAGTGAGCCTAGCCATCTTTTTTCTTCAGGCAGTAACAAAGGATCATCTTTGCAAAACTGCTGTTGGGCTGCTTCCAGGAGAAAGGATTTAGCTTTTGCAGCAACTTGCAACGGAGAGTGCCTCGTCTCGCTGAAAATCAGCTGATTTCGAGCCAGCCAACGCTGCCAACAAACGTATTTAGGGAGAGTTGTCCAACTTTACTCCAGAATGTTTTTGAAGGGATGTGCTGGGAATAGAGGTGGCTCCATGTGGCAAAGAGATCTGAAACAGAGATTTGTGAAGGCAATATAATCTGAAATTCATGTAAAATAATTCCCCATACCTCTTTTGCAAAATTGCAATCCAAGAAAAGATGCTGGCCTGTTTCGGAATTGTTGCTGCATAACACACATCTGTGCAGCCCTGCTATATTCCTTTTTTCCAGATTGTCACCAGTTAGAAGTTTATTATGGGCCAGCGTCCAGAAGAAGAAATTCACTTTTGGTAAGGCTAGGGGGTCCCAAACATTCTTCCAAAAGGCCGATGTTTGTCTGTTGTTTCTTGAGGTCTGCAATGCTATGTATCTTACAGCTGTGGTGTAGACTCCGGACTGACCCCAACCCCAACTATATTTCATGGATATGTTGACAGGGGTTGCTTCCTACAGCAAATCTTCAAGCAGGGATTGTTGATGGGATAACAGGGCTGAAACTCCATGAAAATCCCATCTTGCCCAATATCCACGCTGATCCCAAATTGAAAGGTCGTATATGGTGTTGACTCCTGCTTGCTTCAGCCAGTCCCTGAGATCAGCTATTTCCTCATTGTTATTCAGAGGTTCTTTCCCCATAATCCTGTCGAGCCATAGGTGGGTGCGTTTGTCGTTGCTAGGGATCTTGTAAACCTGATTATTGAAGAACTTGCTGCTTTTGCAACATAATTTCCACACCTGCGTGCTGTTAACAATGTTTGCATTCTGGTGGTTGTTGAGGGATTTGTTGGGTCCGTACTTAGTATGCAGCAAGACACTAACTGGGTGAGAGGGCTCATGGATAAACTTCCATAAGATCTTTCCTCCCAGAGCTAGATTGACGAGAGCTGGGTCTCTAATTTGCAGTCCTCCTTCTATCTTTGTTTTTTCCACCACGTCCCAGTTTACCAGATGTATTTTGTATTCATTACCCTTACCTCCCTGCCACAAGAAATCTCTGAGCAGTTTGGAGATTTGCTCCGTCACATTTCTTGGTGCAAGGAGAAACGTTGTCTGGAAGATTGGTAGCGCCGACAGCATGGCTTTTATTAAAATTACTTTGCCTCCCTTCGTCAATCAGTAGCCACCCCATGCTGCAATTTTTGTTTTAATTTTCGAGATTATTTCGCTCGAAAGCGATCTTTTATTGGCTCCTGATATAATGGGAAGGCCCAAATACTTGAATCTATCCCATGTTGCTTGACCTTTTAATCCGAGAAGAGTGGTTATGTCAGAGAGTTCCCTCTTATCTATATTCCAGCTAAAAACTTCACTTTTGCTCTCATTGATTAATGCCCCAGAGGCTCTGCAATAACTTCTGAGTACTGTGTCAATGGCTTTGGCAATTCTGATGGAGGCTCCACCAAGGAGAAGGGAGTCGTTAGCAAATAAAGCGTGGTTCAGTGCTTCAGCTCCATGAGAAGGTTTGAGACTCGAAATGTTGTCATTTAGTCTTTCAGCAGTGAGTTTACGACTGAGGGAGTCTGCCATTATGATGTACAGGAATGGGGAGAGAGGGCATCCCTGCCTGATGCCTCTCTGGGCTTGAAAGAAATTTGTGGGGCGGTCGTTGACTAACGGAGCAATCCATGGCTTGTCGATGCAAGATTTAATAAGATTAACGAATTGGGTCTAAAAGCCAAAGGAGAGGAGGACATTGCTGAGGAATGAGCGATCCACTCTATCGAAGGCATTTGCCATGTCTAATTTAATCAACATACCTTTTTCATTCCGTTGCTTGCTTGAGTGTATGGTCTCCTGAATTTGGATAATTATCCAAAATATGCCTGCCTTCAACGAAGCCACCTTGAGGGGAGGAGATCAGTCTTTTTAACAAGGGCTTGATCCAGTTTGCTAACAGTTTAGCCAAAATTTTATATGAAGCGTTACACAACGAAATAGGCATGAATCTTGCGAATGTCTTCGAATTGGTGTCTTTGGGGATTAAAGCGAGGTAAGTGGAGTTGGTTCCTCCACCTATCTTGGCTTTTTTCATGAACCAACCTATCATTTTGTAGAGATCAACTTTGATAAGATGCCAACAAGCTTTGTAGAAATGGATTGTAAATCCATCAGGCCCGGGAGCCTTGTCTGCGTCCATGGACCAGATAACGTTTATGATTTCCTCCTCGGTGATTGGCCTGTAGAGAGTTGCGTTTTCTTCAGGGCTAATGAGAGAAGGGATGTTAGCGATGAAGTCAGCGGCTTCCTCATTGTTGCTGTGAGTTCCTTCTCTGTAAAGATTCCTAAAGTGGGTTTCGACGACAGCTTTGACATGGTTAAAGCCTTTGCAAACATTGCCCTCAGCTGTTTTGATTTCTGCTATGTGGTTCCTTGACAGTCTCGCTCTATATTGTTGGTGGAAGAAGGAGGTGTTTCGATCTCCAGCCTTCAACCACAAACTTCTGGATTTGAGTCTCCAGTATTCTTCTTCCTTTCTGAAAGATTGGTGAGTGGATCTTTGGGCTTTTGTTTCTTTATCCAGCAACTCTGCTGTGATATCTTTGCTTTCCATCTCTATTTGCAGAATCTGCAATGAATGGACTGTCTCCTTTCTTTGCTCGGTGGGAGTGGGGGCTGGTCTCTTTATCCAGTTCTTCAGAGCCTGTTTTGTTGCTTTCAACTTTTGCTCCCAGACATAGCTTGGGGATCCCATGAAAGTTTTGGCCCATGCTGCCTTCACTGTCTCTATAAAACCTTCCCTTTCAATCCATAAAGGGCTGAACCGAAACGGAATAGGTCCCAGGTCTTCTTCATCTTCCAAGAGGAGCTGAATAGGCTTATGGTCAGAAGCAAGTTTAGGCAGAATTTTAGTGATGATTATCTTTTTGTTCATCATTATGGAGCTTTGTACCATGAATCGGTCTAAACGTGCTGAGATGTGATCTATTCCCACTCTGTTATTGGACCAAGTGTAAATGTCGGGGACGGGATTGAAGTCCAAGAGATCCTAGTGCTGAAAGAGCTCCTCTACCTCGTCTAGCATGGGGTCTCTGTTGCTTGACCCCCCCTCTTCTCTTTTGCTTTCAAATGATGTTGAGGTCCCTTGCTATGATGATAATGTTGGGGGATGAATACTCTAAAAAGGCGGAGAGGGAGTTCCAACATTCTCGCTTTTCATAGTAAGAAACTGGGACATAAAGATTGAAAAGGGAGATAGACAACTTACTTACTTTGTGCATCAATTCCGTAAAGATCCAGTGTTGTGTTTCCAGGTGATTTTTCAGATGAAAAAGGTCTTCGTTCCAAAGAGTTGCTAGTCCTCTAGAAGTTCCCCTTGAGCTTATAGCTTTGCCTGATCTTTTATTCCACTTTAAACTGCTGATCTCTAAAAGGGCTTGGCCTTCTATTTTGGTCTCTTGGAGCATGAGGATATATGAGGGTTCTGCTTTCATAAGATCCTTGACTGCTTCTATTTTGGAGGGGTTCCCCAGTCCTCTACAGTTCCAAGAGATGAGATTCATTTTTTACTTGAGGGAGTGTTGAGGCCTCCCTTGGAAGGCCTTGGTCTGATATTTCGCCCAATAGACATTTCTATTGTAGCTTGACTTCCTTGTGTTTTGAGTCTTTCTGCCTCCTCCTCCCTCTTTTCTTTGCGGGATTTCCTTCTTGCTTTTTTCGTTTGTCGCTCGTAGGTTTCATCCTCCGAGGAACCAGAGCTTTCAACTGGTTTTTTCCTTGCTATTTCAGCGTATGAGCGATTGGAGGGACTGCCTTGGATGGCCTCATTCTGAATTGCTTTCCCTTCCTCTTTGTTTGAGGGAGGAGTGTCCACTCGTTCTTCATTCTCCTGGGCTAGTGTTACTTGTTTGTTTTGAGCGCTTTCTGTCCCTTTTGGAGTTACTTCTGTTTCTTGGTTGGCTTTGGCGCTGCTAGGGCCTCCGTCCATGTTGCCTTTGCCTGCGCCTTTTTTTGAGGTTGCATTCTTCTGGACTAAAGTCCATTGTTCCCCGTTCTGTTTGTTTACTTGCTCCTTTGCTTTCTTTTTTACAGTTCTTTGCAAAGTGTCCATGACCGTGGCAATGCCTGCATTTAAAGGGTAGTTGTTCGTAGTCCAACTCCTAGACATGCGTCCAGCCAGCTACAGTGAGTTTGATAGCTTCCGGTAGCCCTTCTTCTAGGTCCACTTGTACGCAGATACGGGCGCATGAACACTGGTCTTTTCTCGTAGCTTGATCTATATATTTTCCAAATGCATTACCTATGATCTGAAGGGATTTTTGGTTCCAGCAGTGAAGAGGCAAATGGGGGAGCCTTACCCAGACCGGGACAGCAGAGGGGATGTCCTGGGAGGGATCGAAATCAGGAGACCATTTGTTCAGATAAAGACCCTGGGGTCCCATGAAATACATTCCATTTCTAAAGATTAAGCCTCTGTCATTTGGGTTTTCAAAGACAAACACAAAGAAACCCTTACCTACAAAATAACTTTTGACTCCCTCTTTGATCAGGGGCTTCCAGTTCCTTTGGGTCCATTCATCAACCGACTTGGGAGATGGCCAGAGGCCCGTGAATTGACCTATGAAGCCTCTCTTCGCAGGGTTTAAAGCTGCTTTACAGGTTTCTTCTTCTAGTAGGGCTACCAAAGGAATCATGTCCAGCTTTTTAACGAGTTTCTGCTGAGAAGCTGAGGGGGGGCTCTCTGGACCAGCGGCTATCATTGATCTAAAGGCTGACACCTCCGGGGGCGGCGAAGGAGGGGGATTAGGGTCCACGCTAGCCTCCATCGACTGAGGCTGGGCACGGAAGGGCGTAGAGGCCAGGGGCGCGCAGGAGTTGACGACAGTTGCAGAGCAGGAGTGCGCGCACAAAAATTAGGACTCCATTTAGTAGAATTTTCAAAACCTTTTTGGCCCCTGATTTTAACAACCCATGGTTTTTTCCATAGTATAATTCTTTAATGTAACCTATTTTGATCACTCTTAATGCTTGATACATTAAATAAATCTACTTTATATAAACAATTTCTATAATATTAATTCTCACGAATTTAATTAATAAAAAATGTGTTATTAAACCCAACATATATTAAATCCCATAATTGTTAATGTTAAATCATAATTGTTAATAAGTGAGAAACACTATTTATATAAACATTTTCATTCTCACACATTTAAATAATAAAAAATGTGTTATTAGGCCAAACATCAATTAAATCCCATAATTGTCAATGTTGTGTAATAAGTGAGAAACAATTAATGTTGTTAATTGTTAATTATTAAATCATTTTTTTTAAAACTTAAAATGCCAAAATTTTAATCCATCAAATGTATGGTTTATTTCTAAATTTTAAGTTGATTATTCATCTTAAAATAAAAAATTAATTATGTTTGTCGTGTTGGTGCCAAGTAGTGACGTCACTTTCAAAATTTGAATTCATGTCATCATTAGAAGGCAGTGTTAAAACTGCCTAACGGTTGTTCTGAAAAAAGCATAAATCAAAAAAAGCATTAAAAAAAAAAACAAATAATGTAACAACTATAATCACCGACCTCATTAAATGCGATCCGAGTTAGGACGCCTGGCGGGAGAGGAGTGATATGTCCCTCGTCGGCCTGGACACAAAGCGGACGCGGATGTCGTCGGAGTTGTTTCACCGGACTTCACAGGGTATTCCTCTGGCATTTACTACAGAGTTTATTCCTATGGCATTTACTACAGAGCAGCTCCAGTTCTTGGAAGAATCCTTTTTAATTGAGAAGCGGAGCCGGGCAAACCTAAGACGGTGGGGAATAACCCCTTTTAACTGAGAAGCCGAGCCAGGACAGAAGGTGGGAAGCTGTAATATGGAAGAGGAATTGGTTGATCATCAGATAATTCCGCCCTTGAGTCCACCACCGTTCCTTCCAGCCAAAAATAATGGTAATTCACACCCTTTTTCTTGTGCAAAAAGAGGACGGGGTTACTGCACAAGATCATGTACTTCCTGCAACAACACAAAACTCGAATGAAAGCAAAGGTGAGCATTAAGTTCACATTCAGAATAGTAGCATTAAGTTCACATTAAAACTAGTAGCATTAAGTTCACATTCAGAATGCGAATGTGAGGCTAATTACGCAGCAGCAGAGACAGAGACTGAAGATGATGATGGTGATTTGATGTCAGAGTTTAGCCACGAGCTTCGGACGATCCTACACTAGTGGCTCCAGTTCAGATGCACAGGGAGTTCATGTAATGTGATGGTCTCTTCGGTGGCCATGGACGCAGGACGGAGCAGAGTTCGAACTGAGAGTTCAGGCGATGTGATGGCAACCTTCTTGATTGTTTGTGGCGTCTGCTGTATTGTTGATGGCGGCCTTTATGGTTGTTTATGGTGTCTGCTGTGTTGTTTTTTGTTTTTTATAATTTTATTTTTGGCTTACTGTTTCCATCGATTTTGGTACTGTTGGCTCTCTCTGGTTATTCTCTTCTGAATTTTAAGCATGGCCATGCCGATTTTTGGTTTTGATATATTTTTTTTCGTTGGGGTACATTTTAGCTTCTTGTTGCTTTTCTCCGCTTGGCTTCGCTGTTACCAATTGTTTTCATAATTTTATTTCTTGGTGTTGATGAATGGGAAATGAAGACGGTCCAACCCAGACCCAAAAAAGCAGAAGAGCGGGATGGAGGTACTGATCGGCATCTGAGCTAGTGGCAACTTTCCCTACCTTTTCCACATGCAGGAGAAGCACCGATTGCACGTTAAAGGAGCATTCACAAGTATAGTTTCCTCATCGAGATGTGCGAGCCGAGTCCCAAGCAAGGATCAATGATGCAATCGCCTTTTCGTCTGATTCGTATTATTTCGGTCACTAGCGAGGTATCTAAGTGCATAAAGCCCCAAGGAATAGCCAGAATTTCACCCCTGGGCTTGGCACTCCGATCTGAATCGAAACAGCCGATGCAGATTCCACTGATGCAATGGGCACAGGTGAAGATACAAATTATAATGTGATTTGTTTTAAAGCTTAGAGTCGATGCAGATTCCACTTATACAATGGGTACTGCTTCACTTCTCTCATTTTTAGACACAAATTATAATGTGATTTCTTTTAAAGTTTAGAACCAGCAATGTGAAGGAGCCATTTAATATTTTGGTGGTCTGAGAAGGAAAGAGAAAGGTCCATCAGCTTTTGGTCCAAAACCTATGGATCGTCCTCATTTCAAGCACAAGCAGAGTTAATCTCTTCCTGTCCTTAGTTTGTTTTGGTCTCTTTTTAATACATTTTTATAACATGTCACTGGCTCTTCAATCTTTTTTAAGTGATTTTGTTATTTTTTTAATATTTGTTTTACATGATATTTTGGTTTTATTTTTGTTAGGTTCAATGCTTGGGAAATTTTCTCTAGCCCTAGCAGTGGGGCCAGGAGAGGGTGAAGGAGGAGGTCCAGTTGAGGCAGGGGAAGGCGGAGGAGGAGAAGTGCAGTGGAGGCCAGGGAAGGCGAAGGACAAGGAGGAGGTATTTTCGGTTAAATTCAACTCTTATTCTTCTACATAATTATATCAGAAGCATTTTAAGAATTTATATCAGGTGCCTTGTAATGCAGGTAAATAACGGTGGATGTGTACTGTTGAATCTCTCTCTGGCTTCTCTCACAGAGAGGCAGAGGGTGGAGTGTGAGTCCTATTTGAGCTCAAAACCCCCGTAAGCCTCGTCATTTTCTCCTGACATATGTGGGGTGTACGTCATTTTCTCGTGACATATGTAGGGTGTACGAGTTTCTGATTTTACAAAGGATGTACTTACTTCTACCTGTAATTTGTGTTAAATATTTTCTTGTAATTTACAATTTATGGTTAATATCTCTGGTTTTTTTCAGAAAATTTCTTTTAGGCCCTCGACTCCTTTCGGGTGGTGGGAGCAAAAGCGATTTGATCGGTGGATGCAATAAATGCTGCTATCTCGCTGAGCACATTCGACATTAGTAATCGATCGGGAAACCGTACACGGGTATCAGAGGGTTAGTAAGGAAAGAACACCTTCGATCAACACATAAGTAAGGAAAGAACACCATTGACGGAAACACATTCCAACACGTCGATCCGGAATGCATCGAAGGAAGGGTAAGCTCCCAATGTCTCGTGAGGTTTTGTTTTCTTCGTGTTTTAAAAATATTTCTCATTATATTTTTCTGGTTTTGTTTTTGTTGTGTTCAATGGGCCAGGAAATTAAGGCTTAACCCATACAATTCAACTAATGAAAGTTCTAATGCTCCATGGGTGTAGTGGGTGCAGCAAAAGGCTAAAGAGCAGGTATGTCTGGTTTAATTTATCAAATTTTATGCAACATAATTATATGACGCGTGTTTCGAAATTCAAAGGGGCTAGAAATTTGCAAAATGTACTTATTTCTACCTTAAAGTCTTTGGTCTCTTTTTCTTTACCTATATATATTCCATGAAGACAAGTGCATATTTGATATTTTAGGAAGAAATCAAAATATAGATATATAGATTCCTTCCATCACTTCAGACATACTTTGCCACTTTTGTTGCTTGCTCAGATTTTACCACTCTAAACAGACTTAAACAACTAAATTTGCACTAATTAAAATGGCCCATGTAAATAGTCTTCCAAAGGCAATAGATAATTGTTGGTATGAATACAAATAATACTTAAAACATTAAAAACCAACTATCTTCTAGGAAGTTTCAACTTTCTTTAATAAGAAAACTATTTCTTCATACAATAAATTCTTCCACTAGATTTGCAAATTAGTCAAAAAGGATTTTGACTAGTTTCAACATCGTTGCCTGCAATGCAACGATGTTGAAACTATAAACATGCAGAAAGGAGAATTACAGATTTAGATCTCACCTCTGTAATTATTTCCATGATTGTAATTTAGCTTAAGCCTAGTGTAAGGGGCTCATTAAACTTCATCCCAAGGATTCTCCACCAATGATAATCGAATCATCTCCAACTACATTAACAATAGTTCTTATCAAAGAAAACCATTGATTGATGAAATAGACACATGCCTCCAAACTAGTTGCTTAGGGTTCAACATCGATGTGTCATTTTGTTATGATGGAAAACTCTTAAAAATTTCTCAACCCTCTTTCTGTTTGACTCCATTTTGCCATTTGCAAGATTAACAAGCAATCTAACATAGTCCCTATGCATGAACATCTGTCCCTTATAGGCACTTCCATCCTTATATATAGTTGCATCTATAGGTTAAGGCCATGTATAACCTATATGTTCAACTCTGCCTACCCACTATTCTGTTACACATAGCCACAATAAATGCTTCATTTTTGTTGGGTATGGTCCAAGACCCTTTATGCTTACCCTTTATGGTCCAAGACTTCTGGTTCCAACTTGGGGACTAGTGGTCCTCTTGAGAACACTTGGGAATCCCAAAATATCATCCTTGCTTCAACATGTGGTTGCTAAAATGAATTTTGTAATCCAGTGAAGCCACCTCAAGATCTCCAAGGTGTAATGACCTTTTCCCTTGTGTTCTTGATTGCTAAAGAAAACAAAGCCATGTCAAAATGTGATTGCTTGCATGAAAATCTTTCATTTTACTTCTAATCCAATCCTCCATTGACTCAAGAGCTATAATCATTTTTCTCCACAAGCCTTCATTCCTTTTCATTCTCCATAAACTTTTTGTTGCTAAATCTTGTTCAAATAGATGAATATTCTTTAATTCCTCTATACTCCTTAGGGTTTTGCAATCTTTTTCCTCTTAAAATATGGTATTCCTTCCCTTTATATTTTTCTTTTCCACTGGAAGCTAAAGCACGTTTGGTATTCCTTCCCTTTATCTTTTTCTTGTCCATAGGAAGCTAAAGTACCTTTTTCTATTTTTTCCCAACATTCCTTTTGGTATCTAAAGCTAAAAATGCCAATAAATAGGTATCCCCTCCAAAACTAATTTGACCAAAGTTAGCTTGCATTTTTTGGATAACATCAGTAGCAAGAATTAGTCATCCTCTCTTCAATTTTTTCCATAGAGCCAACTCCAATCCTTGAATTTGTAGTTAGTGAGTTGAGGAAAAACCTTAGATATTTTAACCTTGCATTAAAATTTGAGCAAATTGTCTCTCTACCTTCACATACATCCATTTTGCATGCTCAGGGATCTCTTTATACTTTTCTACTTCCACAACTATTTACATGCCAAACAATTTTTTTCATTTACAATATTTTTTCATTTACAAATAGTAAATAGGACAAGGAGAAATAGGTTCTCATTTTAATACCCTTCCCTTTTAGATGCATTCACCATTATGCTCAAACATTTTTAAACCAACACTGATAAATAAGGAGACATAGGGCATCCCCACATTAGACCCTTAAGAAGTTGAGAAAATGCACCCCATAATCTAATTTACTACTTAAGATCTCATCCCAATCTGAATCAAAATAATCCCATGATCTAACTAGCCCACCCTATATTAAGCCTTAGCTAAGTCTAATTTCATCATAATAGTTGAAATTTTTTACTTTTTCTTATATGTAGTCCTCGTTGTGCTATTCCTCACCACATTGTGAAGAAAACCAAACAACTCTTTTGAGACAAAGTCGGGGGGGAATTCTTTCTTTTAAGCCTATTAGTTGTAATTATTGTTGAAACTTTGTACACAGAATTGCATCATGAGATAGGGCTATAATCATCAAAATTTTATGGACCGTTTTGCTTTGGAAGAGCTATAAATGTTTCATTCAATGCAATAATACTTCACTCTAAACTCTAGATTCTTTTATCACTCTCAGCAACTCCTATTCTAGGAGGTCACAAAAACACAAATAAAATTTCATTGTCCAACTATGTGGACTTAGTCTATTTGGTTTCTTAAAAGGATTGTAGAATTTATTTGAGTCCCTCTTTGGTTACTTTAGCTTCAAGTTCTTCATTTTGTTTTTCTTCAATCACTATTATGTTTGCCTTAGGAGGTTCTTGGAATAAACTTTTGAAGTGCTTTACTCTCCTCTTGATGCCATCTTTGAGAATTTTCATAGCTTCCTCCCATCTTTCTTACGTATCTCCCATGTCTTTTTGATGTTCTTTTGATGTTTCATGTAGTTTTGGAAGAATTTAGTATTCTGGTTGCCCTTTATCAACCAAGTAGCCCTATTCTTTAGTCTCCACTCAACTTCTTCTTGCGCCAATAGATTCATTTTTATAACTTTTCCTTTTTTGTAATGATTTGTTCCTTTTATGTTTCAAACAATTTTTTGATCTATTCCTTGGTCTCAGTAAGCTTTTGCTTTTGTTGAGCATTTTTGGAGTTTTTCTTTTTCCACTATGCTATTATGTTTTAAACTTTCATCAAATTTATTTCAGATAGATAAACAGTTGTCTCCCTTGTACAAGGTTCATATTTCTTCCAATGCTAGGTGATCAAATTTCTGAAACCTTCTTCTTTTACCAAATTAAGGTTAAATTTGAAGGGTTTTTATGCTTCTCATCTTTTTCTAATTGTAACAATATGGCTAGATGGTCTAAAGGTTTCCCTAACCTTACCCATGACTTAAGTCCTTCCACATCCTCCAAAATCTTTTTTGCTACCAAAACCCTTTCTAATCTGCTTGACACCTGCCCCCTGGGACATGGAAACCCCAAGTTTCCCCAGACTTGGGTGCCGATTTTGGCCGTGGCGCAACATGGAAACCCTAGGTTTTCCCAAACTTGGGCACTGGGGCGCGACATGGAAACCCCAAGTTTTCCCAGGCTTGGGCGCCGGGGCGCGACCTGGAAACCCTAAATTTTCCCCAAGCTTGGGCGCTGGGGCGCGACATGGAAACCCTAAGTTTCCCAAGCTTGGGCGCTGGGGCGACATGGAAACCCCAAATTTTGGACGCGACATGGAAACCCCAAATTTTGGGTGCAACATGGAAACCCCAAGTTTTGGGCGTCGGGGCGCGACATGGAAACCCCAAATTTTGGGTGCTGAGGTGTGACATGGAAACCCCAATCTTCCCCTGGCTTGGGTGCCTTTTTCGTCGCAACGTGGAAACCCCAAATTTCCCGCCCCCAAGCAAAGCATTTATGAGATGCGAGCAATAAAAAATGTCGTTTGGAGGACAAGGCAAAGGCGCAAGAGCGAGAGAGTTGTCCGGATTTGTTTGAATAATGTGTGACAAGAGCTAAGCTTTGAATCGAGGCGACCAAGGGCTGAATCTCAGTGGATCATGGCAGCAAGGCCACTCTGCCACTTATGATACCTCGTCGCGTATTTAAATCGTCTGCAAAGGATTCTTCTTAACGATCGTTTGGAATTGACTTCAAAGCTGCCCCAACCAAGATGCTTCATGATCATGGTTTGCAAATGACACGGGCCCCTAGGGGCGACAAAGTGGCGTCCCTATTGTGGGTCGAGATACAGTCGAAGAGTGACATGCACCGCTTTTGGCGTGGATTCTGACTTAGAGGTGTTGAGTCATAATCCGACACACGGTAGGTTCACGCCACTAGCTTTTCAACCAAGCGTGATGACCAATTGTGTGAATCAACGATTCCTCTGGTACTAAGTTGAATTACTATTGCAATGCGGTTCATTAGTAGGGTAAAACTAACCTATCTCACGATGTTCTAAACCCAGCTCACGTTCCCTATTGTGGGTGAACAATCCAACACTTGGTGAATTTTGCTTCAAAACGATAGGAAGAGCAGACATTGAAGGATAAAAAAGCAACGTCGCTATGAACGCTTGGCTGCCACAAGCCAATTATCCATGTGGTAACTTTTTTGACACCTCTAGCTTCAAACTCCGAAAATCTAAAGGATCGATAGGCCATGCTTTCACGGTTTGTATTCGTATTGAAAATCAAAATCAAATGAGCTTTTACCCTTTTGTTCCAGATGAGATTTCTGTTCTCGTTGAGCTCATCTTAGGACACTTGCGTTATCTTTTAACAGATGTGCCACCCCAACCAAACTCCCCACCTGACAATGTCTTCCACTTGGATCGACCTGTTGAAATGTGCCTTAAGGCCAAAAATAGGGGGAGTGCCACGTCTCTGCCCCACGGGATAAGTAAAATAACGTTAAAAGTAGTGGTCTTTCACTTGCGCCGAAATCGGCTCCCACTTATTCTACACCTCTCAAGTCATTTCACAAAGTCGGACTAGAGTCAAGCTCAACAAGGTCTTCTTTCCCCGCTAATTCTACCAAGCCCATTCCCTTGGATGTGGTTTCACTAGATAGTAGATAGAGACAATGGGAATCTCATTAATCCATTCATGCATGTCACTAATTAGATGGCGAGGCATTTGGCTACCTTAAGAGAGTCATAGTTACTCCTGTCGTTTACCCTCGCTTGGTTGAATTTCTTTACTTTGACATTCAGAGCACTGGGTCGAAATCACATTGCCTCAGCATCCATAGGGACCATCGCAATGCTTTGTTTTAATTAAACAGTCGGATTCCCCTTGTCTGTACCAGTTTTGAGTCAATTGTTTGCCGCCTAGGGAAAAGCCCCCGGTAGGGGGCATTCTACGCCCATAGCCCAATCAACATGCGACTGCTCGCCCTCGCATCGAGAGCAGCTTGGGCAGATTGCCTACAACCCACGAGTTGAGGGTGCAAACCCCTAGGCCGAACCCTCAGAGCCAGTCCTTTTCCTGAAGTTACGGGTTCTTTTTGCCGACTTCGCTTACCTACATTGTTCTATTGACCAAACAATGTTCACCTTGGAGACCTGATGCGGTTATTAGTACGACTGGGCATGAACGGTACTCGGTCCTCCAGATTTTCAAGGGTCGCCGAGGGCACACCAGACACCGCAAGATGTGTGGTGCTTTTCCAGCTGCTGGACCCTATCTCTGGGTGAACCGATTCCAGGGTGGGCAAGCTCTTAAAATGAAAAGATAACTCTTCCCGGGGCCCCCGACTACGTCTCCGAATTTCCTAATGTTGCCGCCCGCCGCCATGTCCCGGTTCGGGAATCTTAACTCGATTCCCTTTCGATGCTCGTGCAGAGTGCACCCTTGATACAAGGCTTCCCCATCTTTTAGGATCAACTAAACCATGTGCAAGTGTTGTTCACATGGAACCTTCCCCACTTCAGTCTTCAAAGTTCTCATTTGAATATTTGCTATTACCACCAAGATCTGCACTGGGCGCCGATCCAACCAAGCTCACGCCCGAGGTTTCTCAACGACACCTGTGTCCTCCTACTCATCGGAGCTCGAAAATTGCTCCGACGGTCGAGGATAGGTTGCGTGCTTCAGCGCCATCCATTTTCGGGGCTAGTTGATTCGGCAGGTGAGTTTTTACACACTCCTTAGCGGATTTCGACTTCCATGACCATTGCCTTGTTGTCTTAAACAACCAACAACCTTTCGGTTCATCTTGCATCGCCAGTTCTGCTTACCAAAAATGGCCCACTTGGAGCTCTCGATTCCATGGCATGGCTCAATGGAGCAGCCACACCCTCTTACCTACTTAAAGTTTGAGAATAGGTCGAGGGCGTTACGCCCTCGATGCCTCTAATCATTTGCTTTACCCGATAAAACTCGTGTGTGAGCTCCAGCTCGAGGGAAACTTCGGAGGAAACCAGTTACTAGATGGTTCGATTAGCCTTTCGCCCCTATACCCAAGTTAGACGAACGATTTGCACGTCAGTATCACTACGAGCCTCCGCTAGAGTTTCCCCTAGCTTTGCCCTGCTCAAGCATATTTCACCATCTTTCGGGTCCCAACAGGTGTGCTCGCACTCGAACCCTTCGCTAAGCTCAAGGTCGGTTGACGATGCAACCCCCAGAGAGGGGATCTCGCCCGTCAACTTCCTTGCGCCTTGGAGGTTTTCAAACTCACCGACTCGCACACATGTTAGACTCCTTGGTCGGTGTTTCAAGACGGGTCGAATGGAAAGCCCACCAACCAACACCATGAGCGTGCAGGTGCACACGACCTGCCACAAGGGTACACGCTTCGTTCCTTGACCATCGCTACAACAAATCAACAAGTAGTAAGCCAGCTGCGCTTGTGACGATGTAGCAGCTTGTGTTGGTTTGCACCTCAAGTTGAGCGGCAGACTAGCCTAAGCCATTCCACAGCCGACCGAGACGCATCGACAACCTCCATCCACTTCCCTCCCGACAATTTCAAGCACTCTTTAACTCTCTTTTCAAAGTCTTTTTCATCTTTCCCTTGCGGTACTTATTTGTTATCGGTCTCTTGCTCGTATTTAGCCTTGGATGGAATTTACCACCCAATTAGGGCTGCATTCCCAAACAACCTGACTCGTCGACAATGCCTCGTGATGCGGCAGGGTCCCGGCCTGACGGAGAAATCACCCTCTCAGGCGCCCCCTTCCAAGGGATTTGGCCCAGGTCTACCGCTGAGGACGCTTCTACAGACTACAATTCAAGAATTGTTGGCACCCGATTTTGATACTGGGCGCTTCCCGTTCGCTCGTCGTTACTAGGGAAATCCTTGTAAGATTCTTTTCCTCCGCTTAATTATATGCTTAAACTCAGTGGGTGTTCTCGTCTGAGCTGAGGTCGCAAGTTGGAGCCAAATCTGCCCTACCCGATGGGAGGACAAGAGAGCAAAGCAAGTTCGAGTGATGCCACACAAAACCCGCATCAGCTAATGTCCACTGCCCAACCAAGGGGACAAGATCACTGCTTGCCGACGCACGCCACGAAACATCGGTTGAGGTATTTCAACCAACCGCACTGCATTGGGCACAAACGACCAGCTTCATTGCTCCCTAACATATTGCAGGGAGTGTGTTCGAATGGGATGCGACACCTAGACGGATGTGCCCTTGACTGAGGCCTCGGGCTCAAATTGCGTTAAAAAACTCGATGATTCACGGGATTTTGCAATTCACACTAAGTATCGCATTTCGCTACGTTCTTCATTGTAACAAGAGCCGAGATATCTGTCGCTGAGAGTCGTTTCCACGTATTACCAACAAATCCACCACAACACTGAATAGGGCTCCCCCCACGACAAATGTAAGGCTAAGGGCCAAAAGGAGGAAAGAAAGAAAAACACATGAAAGAAAGAGAAACAAGGTTGTTTACCCCCTCACAGGAGGAGGCTCAAATAGAGAACAATGTTCTTGAGCCCCATGCCCTCGCAAAAAGGGGGGAACTGCATGGAACAACAATCGAGAAGGATTAGGGTGGCCACTCCGGGAGCTCGCAGTACTTTTAATCCTTCCTAAACACTAGTCAACAACAATTCTTGCTTTTCTCTGTAAAGCTAGGGACCGAAAGGAAGAAGGGAAGAAAATAAGGTGAAAGAAATAGAGATTAAACGTGGCTACCGTCTCACAAGGGGAGGCTCAAACAAAGCACAAGCTTTCCAAGCCCTGTGCCTTCGCAAATAGGGGGGATTTGAAGGGGACGACAATCGAGATGGACTAGGGTGGCCACCCCGGGAACTCGCACTGCGTTTTGTCCTTCCTGAACACTAATTCACAACAATCCCACCTTTTCTCCGTAAAGCTAGGGCCCAAAAGGAAGAAGGGAAGAAAACAACATGAAAGAAAGAGATATGAAATGTGGCTACTGGCTCACAAGGGGAGCTTGAAACAGAAAACAAGCTTCCCAAACCCCGTGCCTTCACAAAAAGGGGGGGAACTACAGGGGACGGTGATCGAGAAGGACTAGGGTGGCCACCTCGGGAACTCGCACTGCTTTTAGTCCTTCTTGAACAACAATCCACAACAATCCCCCCTTTTCTCCATAAAGCTAGGGGGCAAAAGGAAGAAGGGAAGAAAACAACATGAAACAAAGAGATATTAAACATGTCTACTGGCTCACAAGGGGGGGGGGGCCCAAATAGGGAACAAGCTTCCCAAACCCCATGCCTTCACAAAAAGGGGGGAATTGCAGGGGACGACGATTGAGAAGGACTAGGGTGGCCACCCCAGGAACTCACACTGCTTTTCGTCCTTCCTGAACAGCAACCCACAACAATCCCACCTTTTCTCCGTAAAGCTAGGGGAAAAAGGAAGAAGGGAAGAAACCAACATGAAACAAAGAGATATCAAACATGGCTACTGGCTCACAAGGGGGAGGCTCAAACCAAGAACAAGCTTCCCAAACCCCGTGCCTTCACAAAAAGAGGGGAACTGCAAGGGACGACGATTGAGAAGGACTAGGGTGGCCACCCCAGGAACTCGCACTACTTTTCGTCCTTCCCGAACACCAATCCACAACAATCCCACCTTTTCTCCGTAAAGCTAGGGGCAAAAGGAAGAAGGGAAGAAAACAACACAAAAGAAACAAAATCCTAGAACAGAGAGGCTCACCAACATGTCGAGGAGATGTTGCCTATCCAAAAAGAAAGAAAACAAGGCACCCAATCAAAGCATCCCACCTCTTCACACAGTTCCACATACATTACGACACAACACCCTTTCTAGATTACAACATAACAAACAACAACCAAACAACCAAGCAAATAAATCACAAACTAAACTTGACCACTAGAAAAGACGAGGGCCGCGATGAGACCAGTGTCTGGAGCACGTTACTGAGAGGTAAACAACCCCCCAACCTGGCACAAGGCTTGAAATGACAAAATAATACACTAATAGCAAACCCACCCTGCTATTGCACCCCTTCATGTACAAAACACCCAACAACCTTTGCAGCGAGAAAGTCAAGGGGGGTCAAGAATCAAACTCCAAAGAGGAGTTGTCATGGGTTGACACTCAATGCTGGAGAAAGCCACGAGCCACAAATACATCGATGGTGCAAGGCTACTAAAGAGAGGGATGTCCGCAAAGTGCACACCACGAAACCAAGAAATGACCAAGTCGCACAAAAAACCCACAATCCAAAGGGAGAAACAAAGACATAACCCGCTGCTTCTTTCCTTAGAAGGGGAGTGGTTCACGAGAGGACGAGGAATTCCCTTGACGACAAAGGCACTAGATAAGAATGCCACCTCATGCCCATTGATGGGGAAACTTGTGATCTCGATGGAGCTTAGATCGAGGGAGGGGTTTTTCATTACCTGGACACCCAACCCTTTCGTGAGGGCAGATCGAGGAATAGTCAAGAGGACTAGGGTGGCTAGCCCAACGGATTGCACCGCTCTTCGTCCATCCCATATTGACCCCACCTCGACCATTTCCTCTCACGGAAGGATTGAGGTACCAGGCGCGCGCGCAACCACTCCCTTGACCCGACCACCAACAAAAAACTCACCTAAGCAACACATAAACCACCGCTGCCTTTTCAAGAGAACCAACTATGGAGGCCCGCACCCTTGGCCCATGCCTTCCAACTAACAAAAGATCGAGCACTGCCACTACGAATGAGTCTAAATTTATCCATCGTATTGCCCAAGCACCTCAACTACAACAACCATGCCTCGCCGAACAGATTGTCGGAGAGGGCTCCCAAGAAACAAGCTTCCGAACCCCTATAGAAATACATTGGGGGAAAGAAAAACAAAAGGATGGGTGGGACAAGCACAAGCATGGTTTGCAAGCACACAAAAAAACAAGCGTGACCTCAAGACAAGCAACCAACAATGTTCCCGCCAAACACCAAACCTGCTCTCCTAGAGATGCACCACACGGGCCCAAATTGCAATCGAAACCCACCCAACCTGAACCAAAAAAGCAAACCCCTGCTATCAATGATCCTATTGCAGTTTCACCTTTGGTAACCTTGTTATGACTTCTCCTTCCTCTAAATGATAAGGTTCAATGAACTTCTCATGACGTCGACGATGGCGAACCACCATCGTCGACTCAATCCGAACACTTCACCAGATCATTCAATCGGTAGGAGTGACGGGGGTGGTGTGTACAAAGGGCAGGGACGTAGTCAACACGAGTTGATGACACACACTTACTAGGAATTCCTCGTTGAAGACCAATAATTGCAATGGTCTATCCCCATCACGATGCAATTTGAGAACATTTCTCGATCTCTCGAACAATGAAGAAAAACTCATTGGTTGCATCAGTGTAGTCCGCGTGCGGCCCAAAACATCTAAGGGCATCAAAGACCTGTTATTGCCTCAAACTTCCATGGCCTAAATGGCATAGTCCCTCTAAGAAGCTGGTCGCGAAGGACCATAGTCACTCCACCAAGAATGACCATGCACCACCACCATCCATAGAATCAAGTAAGAGCTCTCAATCTGTCAATCCTTACTATGTCTGGACCTGGTAAGTTTCCCTGTGTTGAGTCAAATTAAGCCGCAGTCTCCACTCCTGGTGGTGCCCTTCTGTCAATGACATTCCTTTAAGTTTCAGCCTTGCGACCATACTTCCCCCGGAACCCAAACACTTTGATTTCTCAGAAGGTGTTGGCGGAGTCCTTAGAGCAACATTTGCCAATCCCTGGTCGGCATTGTTTATGGTTGAGACTAGGACGGTATTTGATCATCTTCGAGCCCCCAACTTTCGTTCTTGATTGATGAAAACATCCTTGGCGAATGCTTTTGCAGTGGTCCGTCTTTCATAAATCCAAGAATTTCACCTCTGACAATGAAATATGAATGCCCTCGATAGTCCCTATTAACCATTACTCTGGTCTTGAAGGCCAACACAATAGGACCAGAATCCTATGATGTTATTCCATGCTAATGTATTCAGAGCATAAGCTTGCTTTGAGCACTCTAATTTTTTCAAAGTGAAAGCGCCGGAGCTGCAACCCAGCGAATTAAGGCCAGGAGCACGTTGTCGACAAAAGGGACGAAAGGGCAGGTGCACACCGAGTAGGCGGACTGACCTTTACGACCTAAGATCCAACTACAAGCTTTTTAATTGCAACAACTTAAATATACACTATTGGAGCTGGAATTACCGCGGTTGCTGGCACCAGACTTGCCCTCCAATGGATCCTCTTTAAGGGATTTAGATTGTACTCATTCCAATTACCAAACTCGATGAGCCCAATTGATGAGCCTCATCATTGAGAAATTATATGGGCCTTAATTGGCCTTAATTCACCTCCTAGCTTAGTCAAACCAACTATTCTCACAACTTATTGCATACTTTTGATTATATTTTGTTTCTGAAATGAGTTAGAGTTGGATATTGGGCTTTGTGGTCTAATGTGCATGTATGTAGGAATAAAGGATATAAGCAAGGAAAAATGCAGGTATAAGGGATAAAAGCAAAGAACTATGGCAAAGACCTTGGTAAAACTAGAATGGGACAAGGGAGAGTAATTATAGGAGGTAAATCCTCCTCATTTACTACCCCTCCATTCGAATATTCCTCCACCAGCTCGGAGTGCAAACAACTATCACTTTGAAGACTAAAAGACAGGCGAACAAGTGAAAAGGACAAAAACCAATTTTTCTTGAGTTAGAGGCCAAGCCTCCCTAATGGGAAGGAAGTCGTTGGAGACTTCAAATGTATAAATAGAGAGGCTTCGGACCTTAGTAGGATTCAGACTTCTATTGTAAAAACTCCACTTTATTTCTAAATTGCAAGACTTGTGACAATTTGTTTTGTAATCCATGGTTTTTATAATAAGAATGAGTTCTGTTTAAGCCAGCTCTGAGTTAACTCTGAGGGCTGAAGCTCTTGGGTTAGGGCCTGATCCAAGCAGCCAACGCTCCTCTTTATTATACTGTTATGCTAGCATAGATTCTTGGTTTTCATTGTTCATTTGCTTAAGTAGCTTAGATTTCTGTTTCTGTTCATTTGCTTAAGTAGTTTCCTGGTTTTCTATTTATTTGCTTAAGTAGTTGCACTTTCGTTATAGCAGTGTAGCATAGATTGTTCATGGTTTTTTTGTTCAGTTGCTTCAGTAGTTGCATTTGCTTCAATTTACTTCCATTTGTGTCTTCTTTCAGTTCATAGGTTAGTTAGAGGAAAAAGATCACTATCAGGCTGTGCGCAGGTGTCTCGGCCTCATCTCCTCCTTCTGGGACCATGACTTGAGGAAGGGACCCTTCAGCAGTCCCAAAAAACACAGGTTTCTGGTTCTCACATGAGTTAGGGAGTTCGCTGTTTGATGTAGTTATTTGTTCACCCGCACTAGTTTTCTCTGTCGTTTTCGTTTAAAACCGCCTTCAGCACATTCCTCATGCATCGCTTCCTCACCGTCTGATCACTAATAAACCTTCACAATCAT
>APFE031358891.1:0-121637 GCA_000404065.3 Pinus taeda
ATGCAAGTGTTTTCAAGTTATGTCACTGGTCACAGGTCCGTAAATGTGTCCTCCAGTGTGTGACAGTGGGGGTAACAAGGACGGTGACCAACGGTGACAAATTACTGCGTAACAGTTACCTCATGGACTAACATGGTATGCGATCTAGCTCCATTTTTGACTTCCCTTTCGACCCTTGTAACTCCCTTGGATCTCCCTTCTGTCAATTTTTTTCTCTACAATCTATCAAATCCTTGCGTAGAATTTCGAGTGTATTTTTCCCTGGAGCGTGGTGTTGAAGGTTTATTGGTACTACGTTACTGTGACTATGTTCGTGGAGGTTGTTGGAGGATTGAGTTTGTGTTGCCTAGAAGTGTTTTCATGCAGTGTGCCTCCTCCATACAAGTTGAATCCTACATGTTGCATGAATGATATGTAGTATGTCGATTTTTTATGACTGTAAGTGAGTTTGGTGGTATTACATTGTGTTGACTATGTGTTATTGGTTTTATTTCGTTGGTTGAGCCGAACGAATTACCCCTCCTCCTCACCATGACATCACACCATGGCTTAATGTTGGGCATCGTGGTGCTCTCCATGACTAGTGTTCACGCTCTCTCCATACCAATGCTATATAATCCTGCATACTCCATACCATTGTTTCTCCACATACCTGTGGCTTTAATATAATTGTGGTGCCGTATGGTATAACTACCATACCATTGATATATGAATTTCCTCCCACTAAACCTACATATATGTCATCGTTGGTTGGTCATATTACTGTATAACATTCTAGGTTATACCACCCTCTGTTGTCTGAACCATATATCACATTGCTCACTGCTTAAAAATACCACCTGCGTTGAATGGTATATAACCCTACCAGACAGCCTCCCCATACCACACTCTCCTGTTAGATAACGTTGTCATATGTTATGTTGACTGCGGTGGTATTATTGTGTCATATTGTTCCTTCCCATACTACTTATCTCAAATTCTAGTATTTTAAATGACGACTTCTCATACTCTCGGTTCACCCCATACTGCTTTGGTATATAATATTGTGTTTCCATACCATAGGTCCAAACCCGCATTCTCCCAAACAATTCTCAGTTAAATAATACCTGTCAGTTATAACTCTGCTCCCCTTATATGTTACCTCCCCTGATATACTTCCTCTTGCATATACTCCCTCTCTCATATATTCCCTCCCACAAATAATACCTCTGTTGTATATATATATATATATATATATAGATATATAGATATATTATATATATATATATATATATATATAGAGAGAGAGAGAGAGAGAGATCTGAATTGTCATTTTTTACAAAATTACCGCTAGAAGTGCATTTTTTGCAAGCAAAAGTACTTTTTTTTTACACAGTACACTTATTTTAAAATGCGTTCATTATATCTATTGCTCGAGTAGTTCTTTTGGGAAAGGATAGTTATCCTGAATGGTCACACTCTCATTTTCAATGAGTTGTGGAAAGGAGTTTGTGTAAGAGAAGGAGATAATGAACATGCAAATCTCACCTCAGATAAAGAGATTTTCGTTTGGGAAAACAAGAACATCAAGGCCTATGCCTTGATTGTAGGATCTATAAATGAATATGTGAGTCGTCATATTTCACTATTTTTAAATGATTTTTAAGCCTTACGGAAGTTGAAAGAATTGTATGACTCACACTCTAAACTTGAATTTGTCTAATTGATGATTAAATTGTTCAGTCTTGAATTAAAAGTTTATGACCCTATTACTTTAGCATCAAAAATAAGATCCACTATGCATGATATAAAAACCATTGGTGTTAAAATAGACATTCCTCTCATACCTTATGTCAATGAAGTATATCCCACTTATTCAAATTATCTTGAGTCATTGCAAGCAAGTTGAAACCTCAAAGAGATCATGTTTGAATCCCTTGAGAATAATTTCGCTGGGAGAGAGAATAATTTTGGGAAGAAGAACACTCCCCAGTCTTCTGAAGAAGTTGTGTGTCTTTCACATACAGAGAAGAATCCTACACAAGATTCTTCTAGAGGAAGAGGTGACCCAAGAGGAAGAGGAAGAAGGAATTTTAGAGGTAGGGAGGGTAGACAATTCCAGGGAGAAAAATTTGATCTTCATTGCATACTTTTCAATAGAGATGGACGTGATGCATCCACATGTAAGTTTCCTTGGGACAAAATTGAGCAGGAAAGAAATGAAGCCAAAGGTAAAACCAATGACAAAGGAAAAGATAAAGTGCCTGAAGTTGCTCACTATGTTGTGGCATATTGTAGTATTAGAGTAACTAAAGGCTTATTTAGTGCTTCACTTGCTTCTTGGAAAAATGACTGGTTTCTTGATTTAGGGGAAACTTTCCAAATGATTTTTAGAAGATATTTTTTTGAAGAATTTACTGTCAATGTTGATGTCGTATTATAATTTGTAGATAAGTCAAACCTCAAGCCATCAGCGCTTCACACAATCAGGCTCAAACTTACTGGCCTTCCATACTTTCTTCTGCATGATTTTCTATATCTCCTGGAGCTAAGGAAAAACTTGTTGCCTTTGGTCTACATCTGCCAACAAGGACACTCCATTCATATGTTTGATGGATATATTGAGGTCAAAAAGGCATCAGATCGTTCACTTATCATGACGAGGATAGACGAAGAAAGACTTCTGAAGTTGGAAGATACCTCTGCTCATGCACAAAAATTCTCATATAGTTCTCATTATGATGAAGGTACATTTCCATTAAGTCTTTTATGGTATGCCAAATTTGGACACTTGAATTATGACAACCTTCGTATGTTGAACAAAATTTGTGTTACTAGTTTTCCTACAATTCCTAGAAAACTTAAGCAATGTGATGCTTGTATTTTAGGAAAGCACAACAAACAGTATTTCATGATTCACATTCCAGAGAACATAGAAAACTTGAACTTATTCATTCAGAATTATGTGGCCCAATCCTTGTTCCTTGTGAAAATGGAAATAAATATATGATGACATTGATTGATGACTACCCAAGAATGTGTTGTGTTTATTTATTGAACAAAAAAAATTAATGTTTTTTAAACTTTCAAGGACTTTCATGCATGGATTGAAAACGATGCACAATCTCATATTGTCTATATTCGCACTGACAATGTAAAATAATACACTTCAAATGAATTTGAAAACTATATTCACCAGCATGGGTTCAAACATCAAACAATTGTTCCTTATAATTCCCAACAAAATGAATTCACTGGAAGAATGAAGAGGACAATCTTAAATATGGTACATTCCATGATGTTTTTCAAGAATGTTAAATTGAAGTTTTGTGCCGAAGCAGTTTTATGTGTTGTGTATGTAAATAATAGGTGTGCATATAATGCTATTAGAAACAAGGCTCCTTATGAAATGCGGCATGGGCACATTCCTTCGATAAATCATCTCATGGTCTTTGGTTCCACCTTTTATGCCTTCATACCTAAGGAAAAAAGAAAATAACTTGGTTCAAGGAGTCGTAAGTGTATCTTCTTGGGGTATTCAAATACCTCCAAAGAATACCATCTCTATGATGAAGTTAATAAGAACTTTGTAATATCTAGAGATGTGATATTTCTTGAATCTTCGAAGGCTGACAATGTTGTTGAGTAGTAGTTTGATTGCTTGGATAGATTCGTACATGCAAAATCTTTTCAATAATTTCATAATGAGATTCCACATCTTGAAGGGGGGATTCCTATACTGGATCAATATGTGGAATATTCTTATGGAACACTTTCTCCCTTACATAAAGCTCTAGTCGCTGATTCATATGACACTTAGAATGATGTGATTGACAAAATTGGGAGACTAAATATTCACTTAGCCCCAACTTGGTTAGCTGAGTAGCCTAGGTTGTCTCAGAAAGGTCCTCCAAAATGGTTGACAAAAAGACTTGAAATTTCATCCTAATGAGGTTGGAAAGATAGGAACAATAAGTTCAATCAGGAAAAATGGAGGTGATGTAGATGCTTCTGATTCACCTGTTGATATGGATGTTTCTTATGTTTTGGAGTTAAATTTGTATTCATACTTTGAACCAAATTCCTTCAAGTAAGGCACTTCTGATGATGAATGGAAAGAACAGAGGAAAAAAAAGTATGATTCCTTGATAAAGAATGGAACTTAGAATTTGGTTGGTCCTCCATTGGGAACCAAAACAATAGGTTGCAATTGGGTCTACAAGAACAAGCATAAAGTTGATGGCTCACTTGACAAGAAGAAATCTAGGCATGTGGCAAAAGGTTTTGCATAAAAGGAAGGGGTCAACTATGAGGAGACTTTTTCCCCCACAAAAAAATGGGCTACCATCTTGACACACTTTGTTTTGGTAGCTCAGAATTGTTGGAAATTTCATCAAATGGATGTAAAACTACTTTATTAAATGGATATCTGAAAGAGAATCATTTTATGTCCCACCTAGAAGTATTTTTTGTAAAGGGCCATGACTTAAAATAGGAAATCTTGTAAAATTCTTGTATGGCCTCAAGCAAGCACCTCGAGTCTAATACGAGAATTTGACTGAGCATCTTTTGAATCTCGACTTCAATCATTATGATCTTGATGATGCAACTTTGTTTGTCGAGAAACTTGGAAAAACAATTGTATATCTTATGGTGTATGTAGACAATGTTTTGATTATAGGGAACGAGAGCTATATTCCATCCATAAATAATGAATTGAGGAAAGGTTTTGAAATGATAGCCTTGAGGTATGTTCACTACTATCTTGGTATTGAAGTAAATCAATATCCAAAGTTTATATTCCTCTCTCAAAAGAAGTACATTGGAGATCTATTAAACAATTTTTGCATGGCTGAGTCCAATCGTTTGACTACTCCAATGGAACATATCTCAAGGTTCACATCGACTGAAAGAAAATAATTTGAGGATGTAAAAAAGTATAGACAACTTGTAGGAAGTCTCTATCTGACTACTATTGGAGAAGAGATTTCATTTGTTGTTGGAACACTCTCCAAGTTTATGGAAAAGCCTTGTGAGGTATATTGGTCTGCTACAAAAAGAGTTCTAATGGACTTGACAAGAACTCAAGGCTTTGGACTAAAGTATACACAGGTGGGTGACTTTAGCTTGATTGGATACTCTGATTCGAGCTTGGATGGAGATAAAGAAACTAGGGTATCTACTTCAGGTTATGCCATGAGTCTTGAATCAAGAGTTTTTTCCTATAGGTCATGCAAAAGATCAATTCCAACAGATTCAATAGTTGAGGCAGAATATGTGGCAACAACTGAATCAACAAAGAAATTTTGTGGCTCAAGAAAATTCTGAAAGATTTTTAGGTGAAACAAGTGTATTCAACTCCACTCATGATTAAAAACACTTCCAATAAAGTTTGTGAAGAATGAAAAGTTCCATGATCATACGAAGCACATCAATACAAAATACCATTTGATACAACATCATGTTGAGCCCAAGATAATCCATATAAACCATTGTTCCACATTTGATTAGATTGCATAAATCTTCCCCAAAGCACTTGGAAGAGAAAAGTTCGAAAGATTCAGAACAATTCTTGGACTCACTAACATCCCTTTAGATTAAGTGGGGAATTTTGACACCTAATCATTGGAATTTCGTGAATATATGTAAAATAACGTCAATAGAAAATAAGGAGAATAGGAATATGAAGAGACACTAGGAGATGAAGCCCAGGAGTCTCTCCTTCATGTATATATTTATTATCAGCCTTAATGGAAAAACACAATTCATTTGAGGAGTTACCTCCTAGACTAACAAATAATAATAAGTGTGATTTCCCATACATGCATGTAAGATTCTATATAGAGATAACTGTGGCGTAATTGTCTTCAATGCATCGATACAAAAATTCATATTCAATGATAATTCACAAATAAAGAAGCCATTGAATCATATGTATGAGTTTATAGTATATGAAATTGTGTGCTTATATGCATTGTTTCACCTATGCTGTCAATACATATCATTGTATGTTAGTATACCATTTAAAAATTAGTAATAAGACATAAACAAGATCTCAATGCAAACAATAATTAATGCTTAGGGACTATTCTAGAATGATACACATTCCACCCAACAATGAACTATATTCTGTAGTTCCTATTGAGCTAAGGCCTTCATGCCTTTTGAGATCAATCCCCCCCCGATTGATTCCTAGGTGGTTCTTTTATAACTTTCTTCCCAACAATATTTTCCCAGCACCGTCCTGCTTTAAGGCCTGCGAGCCTTTTTGCCTAGGCCATTTTGTTTTACATTTTCCAAAAAAAAAACTTTCATTTTTCTTTAAGCATGATTTTCTCTCCTACTATGCTTTTTTCCACCCCACTTAGTATTTATCTCCAACTAAATAATAAACACAACCTTGCTATCCTATTGTGTTAATTTAATTAATTTATTTTTAATTATTTTCTCCTAGGGATTTTTAGGAGATATTTTTAGGGAAGGTCCATCATGTAGACTTAACCACCAACAACATTTCTAATATGGAAAGAATTCTTCTAAATTCTATTTTTCTTTCTTGAATATTTCCAAGAAATTCATTTGCTAACTCAATAACAATAAAATTACTTACAACATCGCTAAAGTCTCATCATGGCTTCCATAACCATTAAATCCAATAATAGCTGAATGTATAAAAATATTAAATGTTTCAAAATAAAAGTCATAGATGTGTTACATATTCCCCCCATTTTATATAAACATCATCCTCAGTGTTTCCTCAATGCCGTATTTTCCTAATATTGGAGGAAAATGTGTCTTGCATTTTTTTTTATCACTGTCTCTTCAATATTATGATGCTTCCAGTTCATCTTATCTTGCATGATGTCTCAATTTCAGAGTAAGACATACTCTTATCTTCATTTCATGACAAGTCCCTATCATGTTTTATTTTTAATTTTTTTTTTCTGAATAGTTTCTTCCTACTTTCCATCATGAATTCCACTAAAGGATCATGCACCTGCACTCAAATAAAGTTATCCACATGCACCCAACAACTCAAAAACATTAGTATAACATTACATAATACCATAATTCCTTTCGTACATTTATTTATGGTGACACAAATAACATGTGCATCATTTAATGTGAAATTAGAAACCATGGAATTTCCAATTTCCTTTCATATTAGTTACATAGAGGCGTTAATAATCAAATGATTAATTATGGTAATCTCTCTTATGTGGTTGTTTTGATACCATTGTATAAAATATTCATCTATTATGCATATTTAAGTATAACACAACCTATTATCTTGACCACTTTCCTGGTGTTTATATTATTTTCAATTCCGTTATGGAGTGAAATTAGTTGTGTCCATCCTAATTGTTTGCCACTTGTTTTCAAACCTTTCCATAAGCCCACAAAATTATGAGGAAACAAAAATAAGGAATTCACAATACCAACATAGATAATTAAATATATATATCTAGACATAAAAACATTTCATGGTCGAAACAATAGAATGTACTTCACAGATTCACAACACTTCCTTTCTTTTAACTCAATCCCTTGGGGTTTAGTTTTTTTTTTTCATTTGTCACACTTTGTACTCCCATTATTGAGGGGAATCATACATCTAAAATTCAAATTTCTAGTCTCCAAGGGAATCAATTATGGAAATCTATGCCATTAACATCTACTTTCTTGATATAAATTTTTCCGCTGTGCCAATATTAATATTAATTATGCTGAAAAAGGCTTAATTTTGAGTATTTGTTGTATATTTCTACACCTTATTATCATTTTATTGGTTTTTGTATATCTTATATCATCTTGTGTTTTATGTATGCACTACTTTCTCCTAGTTCTTAGGGTCAAAATATTTCTTATATATATTTTTCAATTTGAATCTCACCTGCATATGTGCACAAGTGAGTTTGAAAATAATTTTTTCATAAGAACACTTTGTATTTTTTGACATATAAGTTAAGTTTTTCATTCATCTCCATTCATAAGGTAAGTTATTGTACCACTTTACATCGACTTGCTAGCATATAAGGTTTAGACAAGCCTTCTGTAATGAGATGGTCTGTTAAGTTTCCCCTTCAAGGTATCTATTTCTTGAATAGAGAGATAATACATATCATGATTATGTGTAAACATGCATCTTTTCTTTTTATACAGTTATAAATATGTACTTAGCTTTTTGGATTATTTTCAACATTCCTTTGTCATGATGTGTTTCATTCTATGCTTAAGTAACTAACCACATTTTTTTTGACTTGTTGATTTTATTATCAGAGTACTACCTTGCTCCCTAGATATGCTAAATATTTATTACTTCATATCGCATGCAACAACTCTTTCTTCAACGTATATTCTCTTCTTACTCTTATGATACTGCATTTCCCTTTTGTAAACCATATTTTAAGGGTTCAATGCTAAGTAAGGAATACCAAGGTCGATCTTTACGCTTGTGGTATTGTACTTAATAAGTGTGAACTCTACGTAGGTTCTATGTGCTTTATAACAATATTTTTTACTAGACTCATGTCACCAGTTACTTCACTACTGCGTATCATGCAAGACTTACTGATGTAACATCCCTATCTCATACTTTTTTAATTTTATTTTTATATCTTGGTCTACATTGTAGGTTACTTATGGATATTATGAACATCTTACCTCTATGTATAGCCGTGGAGTTCTTTTCCTTTTCATTTTTATATGAATGACCATCATAACACTCAGGTTTGTATAATTATTTTCATGATTTCCAAACATTTTCGCACACCGATGTGTAAATATGTTAAAAAAAGACATCAATAAGTAAAAATTACATTTATGGAGTTTCCTACATATAAATTTATGAAAATATCTCGCTTACTTTTTTAAGCCACTCTAGGGAACTTCTATCAACATTCCCAGTTTATTTGGTGACACCATTGTAACCAACCAATTTTATACTCATTATTGGTTCAACAAATCTAATTTGTGAAACTCCTCATGGGACACAATTACTGATTCCTAATCCCATAAAAAAAATTGAGACCATTTCATTTTATTATTCATGCCAATTTGGGATATCTTGCACCCTCCCACCCCATTTTTTGATTAGGAGCTATTTTAGTTTTGCCTGAGGATTTACACATTTTCAATCTTGACTTTAACTTTGGTCCATTTTATGCTTATCCATTTTTGTATACAACTGATAGTTTTTGCATCCTTTTTGCACTATCTCTCAGTTCCTTCATTCTTTTCTTGTTTATTGGGTCATTAAAATGCCATTATTACTATTGTTCTTACCTTCATAGTCTTCAATTATTATATCTGCGTTGTTATTTTCGTGATTGATTTTTTCTCTAATCACAATTGACAATGATATTTTATTCTGTTTCATGCTTTTATTACCTACATAGCATGTCCTTCCCCTATGTGACTGTTCTATTTTTGTAAAATGTCCTTTGGTCAACCAATCTCTTGGTTACTATTTCTTTACCCATATATGTCCGAGGACTATTTCATTTTTCTAGTTTACCATTTTGGGTCCATTGCAATTCCACCATTTCTTTTGCAATGTATATACCTCACATCATTTTCTGTGTAATTTCACTTTTGATCACTCCTATGTTTCTTCCCACATCTCCCTCTACCCCAACCAATCCATTATTAACATCATTCTTTTGTCTTGAATTTGATGTAAAACGGATCATTTTTCTCCCATGTGTTTCTTATATACAATAATGCTTATAAAATGCCATAATTATTTTGTATATAATCATATGCCTTAAAACATTCTCCAGTTATACTCTAATAGATATTTTAGTTTGTAGCCATTGATTGTATGCATTTCTAATATTGCCTTTACAATAGTTCTTCAACCTCCTAGTAGCCCTTGTTTTGAGTTCAATTGTTATTTATTCAGTGATATGTTATCACTAGTTTATATTGCCTTCCTTGAACTTCCTACATAACCTTTATTGATTGTTTTTGTACTGTAGCTACATCTAGAACCAAACTCTTCGATTAGTATACGATGGGTAGGTTCCAGTTATTCAATTCATTTACTACTTCCTACATCAATATCGTAGAAGGTGATACTTCATCCTCTATTCACCTTGGGTCTTATCTAATTGATGTATATACCTGTCTTACAACTGCAGGTTAGCCCATAAACCTCAGCATTTAACCTACATATCTTATACCACCGGTCACATACCTAGATTTCCATTTGTCACATGTTTAAGGTTCCACATTATTTTTATTTTTGTCATAAATATGAAGGTGTCCCCCTTTTCAACGATAACATTGCTCTAAACGTTATCCTACCGCTTACCTTGTATTACGGTATCGACTCCAACCTAGGGTTGTTTCGATGTTTAGGTGCAATTAGAATCATTCAATTGGTATACTTGACCCATAACACAATACTTTCACTCATGCGTTTTCAAGTCCATATGGCTAATTTAGCTCGATTATTGTAATTAAAATGGTACATTTCAATTATATACATTGAACATATATAAAATTTCGTAACCCGAGGAACTAGGTGATATTTTGAACTTGGGATCAAATCGGCGGTCACACAGTCACATATTGTATCTTCTCCTATGTCTTCCTATACAAACCTTCACTAAACTATAAAAGGTCAAATGTTATAGTATAGGGTGCAGTAAACTGCATTACCATTATAGTTCGCATTATAATATTATTCCTAATTGATACGTGGGTCTAGGCATATCGCGTGGCTAAATTCATCGAGTTTAATGTCGTTATAATATTTTACCTAGTGAACTTTGGTGCTAATGCAAATTACCCTTCTCCTAATTTCATTGAATCTTTCCACCATAATAAATGGAGAAGTTTCCGGATTTAGGGCGATGCTAAGACGTGAAAAATTGGTAGTAGCCATGCATCTCAACCCTTGTGAGGGTAATGGGCTTCTCTTATGCCTAACCAAGTGGACGATGTCGATTTGTTAATGCGATCTGAGAGTGGAGATTTTTACTCACGATGTTAAGCCTGAACCCTAAGTAAGCACGCGGTCACTTTTGTTCCAAATTGTAGAGTCGTTTCTTGCTCACAAAGCGTCGCTTCACCAGAAGTGGATATCCCTGGAACTGGTGGCCTGTTGCACGAGCCCATGGGGTTTTATCATCCCCTTTTCCTGCTCTTGATGGAATAAATCAGGTATCTGGTAATTTGTGACGCTTTATTTTCCTTAGATTGATTTTTCCTTTTTTTCAATGTGACCCCTGGCATTTTATTTGATGAATGCTACTTTTCTTACATTTTTTTTGTTGAATGTTGTGTGAAGGTTTTCATTTACTTTGGTTAATTGACTCATATTCAGAAGCGTCGTAACTCTTTGGTTGTTATTTCCTAAGCTAACCTATTTCCAGGTAAGCTCTTGTTAGAGTTTAGTTTTGTTTCTTTTCCATTTGAGTTATGAGGGTATTGTTACTTTCTCACGATGGTTAAGTTTTTCCATGATTCCCATAACATGTTTTTCTTCCTTACCATATGCGGTATCGAAGTATTATCACGGGAGGTTCCCCTGTTGGGTTATTCAGCGAGTTATTTTGCATAGGTAGTTAATTTACTTTAGAAAAACCTAGGTACCCATTTTCCTTGTCCAAGATTTGTTTCCCTATTCTTAAATTTTTCTTGGTCATGCGTATTTGGGTAAAACACATCTTTTATTTCTTATTTCCTCTTGAGCGAATTATTTGTCATTTCTTCAATTATTAACATTAGTTTCCCTGTTCTTAAATTTTTCTTGGTCATGCGTATTGGGGTAAAACACTTTTGATTACTTATTTCCTCTTGAGGGAATTATTTGTCATTTCTTCAATTATTTTGGTGTTGAGGGTTTGATATATGATTTGTATAGGGATGAGCGTTCCCATCATCTCTAAACAAGTAATTTCCTGGTTCCTTATCGAATTTTTGTGTTGTTTTATTATAAAAATTGAATATATTAACTAAATAGCTTTCTAGTAAGATACTTGGAGAGTGTACAAATATTTATACAAGTCCACTTTCACTGAGTTACATGAGTCTCAAATATATAGGTTTTCACACTAATTGGATAGTTTCAACCACTCTCAAATATATAGGTTTTCACACTAATTGGATAGTTTCAACCACTCTCTAGATATTAGGATATAAAGTCTAAAATTAAAATCTCAAACCCATTATCATCATAACAATAATCTAAATTTAACTTTCTCAACATGCTCGCCCATCCTCTCCCCCTTTATTTATTTTTTTGGGAATGTTTTATCATTGCTAATGTCTCCCATATAAATTTTCCTATCAAGTACGATTACCCTTTTTTATTCCATTTCAAGAGTCTTAATTGAGAAAAACATCACTGCCCTGATTTCCCGCTATTATGCTACAAGTTGATTGTCATTTCATTTCTCTCTTGGATGCGTGCTAGTTGGGATTACCAGGAAATTCGGTGGTTGTATCTTCCTGAAATGTGAAGTCAACTCTATTTCGGGCGTGACACTATGTTCGGCCAATGGCCGATTGTTAACATCTCGTAATAGAGTATATGTAAAGTAAATACTTTCGTCGAGCGTTTTATTCATGCGACATATCTATTAAAAATTTTCTTGAGATCCTACTGAATTTTCCATGATCTATCTATCAATTTTTTTCTTGAGATCCTCAGGATCTGGGGATTTTTAATGTAATATATTTTTTTATTGTAATATATTTTTCAAGGATAAGTAATATTTATGGCTACCAGTTCTAAATACTATCCTTTCTTTATGTAACTAAATTTAGTTCGTGAGTCTTGTCGCATGCATTTTTTGGTTATATCGCATCGATACATTTTCTTGCCGAAAATCAGATTGCTAAATTTTCTGGTATTTGGAAATATATCTTCTTATGTACTGAATGGATAATCTAATTAATTGCGTTGCATATTGGAATTATGATTTATCAACCACTATTTATATTTGAAACCTTTTCCATTTTGTGGTTGTAAAACTTAGTTTTGTCATGGCTATGCTCATCCTTTTTAAGAGCATCATATTCAGGTTTCAAATCCACCCAACAGTTATGATACATTTGTTGAATATTTCCTTCTTGACCATGGAAATGGTTTTGTGTATATTTTATGAAAAATTATAATGCTACTTTGTATTAAATCACCGTGGGCATTAATGCCAGGAGCTTTTTTCCAATAGGGTACATTTCCTGTCCAAGTTGTCTTAATTATAAGAAGAAGGCACTTCTTACAAATTTTGAATAACCCTATATAAGCTTTGCTTTGTGTTGGTCATGGAATTCGTCTTTAGCCTGGGGTTTATATCTTTTGTTTAATCCTATAGAATATCTTACCTTCTAAATATCTCAATTAGTTTTCACAAGTAATTTGCGTTTATTTTATTCTAAGGAGACAATGTTTGAATATACCCATAGGGTCTCAGTACTATATGACAAATAACATTCTATGATACTTTAACCTTATAGTGTTGTAGTAATTACTATGCCATTCAGGTGTATTCATAACTTATTTCTGTGCCATGAGCATAAGACTTCTTTATTTTATATAAATGAGTCGTTTAATCTGCTCTCCTAACCTTGGCGTCATCGTTTACGAGATTAAACTTAGTATCTCTTTTGTATTATGACTCTAGAATTTATTTACAAATGAAGGTATTGTCTAGTTCATTAACTATGTTCCGATTAAGGTTATTCCAGTCATTATTATTGCTATTTACTTATTTTCTTTGCTCCACTTTTCATTTAGGTTGCATTCACAGACGAAAACATTTTAAATTCCATATTTCTTTCTGTTAGAGGAAGATCAAATATAGAGTATACCGGGATTTCCCTCCCTAAGATATTGTAGCTCTGAACAACCTAAACAATTTTTGTTTTTCAAATTGTATTTTAGTTTCCTTCCTCTATATCACACACATGATATTGTAGATGCCACTATTCATTAAACCATTGATCTTTAAGTTTTTAAACTGCTACTTTTATAGTGTACGTTTTAATTTTCTTACTTATCAATTTCCAGAAAATCGCTAGCTTAAACTTAGTTACTTCGAAGTTAGATTAAAGATATTAGTATCATGTATCCCATTTCCAATGGGAACTACTTTCGTGATATAGGGTTATACATTCACTTGGTCATCAAATCATTTAAATATTATTGGTTTCATACATGCATATTTCTCTTATAAATTTGCTTATGTACAACTCGCCATATTCATATTTTTCTTTCAATTTACTTGAGGATGAATTCGCTGATTTGATTTTTAGGTGGTTTTTTTATAATTTTATTTCCAATGGATTTTTTTCAAAGTCTTTCTCGGATCAATCTTGCACAACTGTTTCTTAGGTGGTTTTTTAGATAAAATGTGAAGAGAATTAAAAAAAAAAAGGAGATGTAGCTCACAGGTGAGGCCTGCACCTAGAGACTTCACTCAGAACGGAGAGATCACTCTCGTACACTCTACAAGATTACATCATTAAGTACAACACCAGGAATTAGGAAGTTGCAACCAAACCCCTAAAATCTATGAACTAATCCTAAACTAGGGAGATACGTTACAACTTGTGTAACCATTTTCTTCATTAATACAAAATAATATAATTATTTTCAACTCCCCCCCTTAATGGAGAAAGGGTTGTCCTGGACTCCTAGCATCCTTCTAAACAATTCAAACTTCACACATGCAAGAGGCTTTGTAAAAATATCAGCCATATTGTCACAAGTTTTACAATATTCAACAATAATTTCTTTCGACTGTAGTTTCTCTCTGACAAAATGTAAGTGAGTGTCTATATGTTTGGTGTTTTTATGAAACACTGGATTGTATGCCAATTTAATGGTTCTCTGGTTGTCGCTTTTGATGGAAGTGGAATTCTTCTGTTCTTTTCCTGCATCATTGAGAAACCTTCTCAACCAGATCACTTCACGCGTCGCTGCACACATTGCGTGATACTCAGCTTCACACGAAGACAAGGCTACAATACTCTGGTTCTTGTTGCTCAATGCTATGACCCTGGATCCTATGCTGAATGCGTAACCTGTGATGGACCTTCGATCATCCAAGTTACCTGCCCAGTCTGAATCTGAAAAACTTGCTAGAATAACATCAGATGCGTCAGTGTATAAAATGGCATAGTTAACAATACCACAAAGATACCTCAACACACTTTTTGCTACTACCCAGTGACTTTCAAGCGGTTTTGACATAAATTGGCTCAACACACTAACAGATTATGCCAAGTCAGGTTTGGTTGTTGTGAGATATATCAAGCTGCCAACCAGCTATCTGTACATTGTAGCATCACCTTCCTTAGTGCCATCGTCACTGCACAACTTCAGATTCTGCTACAAAGGTGTCGTTGCTGATCTACACTGATCCATACCAAACTTTTCCAACAGATTTCTGGCATACTTCCCTTGGGTAAGAAAAGTTTGCCCAGTATCTCTGCATACTTGTAGTCCCAGACAATAATGAAGGCTTCTGAGATCTTTCATCTCAAAAACTTGTGCCATAAGCCTTTTGATTCCTCTGATTAAATCATCTGCATCTCCTGTTATAATCATGTCATCTATATACAAAGAAATCAATAATATGCCCCTGCTTATTGTATTTGGTATACAAATTTGGGTCATTTAAACTTCTATAAAATCCATACTCGAAAAAGAAAGAATCAACCTTTTCGTACCAAGACCTGGGTGCTTGCTTTAAGCCACATAAAGCCTTTTTTAATCTGCAAACAAGATGTTCATGCCCCTACTTTACAAACCCTTCTGGCTATACTAAATCAATTTCCTCTTTTAACTCACCATTTAAAAATGCAGATTTAACATCAAGCTGGTGTAGCTCCCAATTATATTTAGTAGCTAAAGCAATAAGCATTCTGATTGTAACTTTGCTACAGGTGCAAAAGTATCATCAAAGTCTATACCTTTCTGCTGTGAATATCCTTTTGCAACCAGCCTAGCTTTTAATTTCTCTATACTTCCATCTGCATTCATTTTTGGTTTAAACAACCATTTACATCCTATGGGTGTTTTATACTTAGGCAGTTCAACTAAATCCCAAGTGTCATTTCTAAGAATAGATTCTATCTCTTCATTCATTGCAGCCCTCCACTCCTTAAATTGACTAGCTTCTTTGTAATTAGTGGGCTCTACAATGTTCAAAACATTTGACATCAAAGCATAGTCTTTCAATTTTAATGGTTTTTGAGTCTTCCTACCTGATCTCCTTGGTAGGGGATTTACCTCAAATTTGTTTTCTTCAGCTCTAAATGGGCTTGCATTATCACCTTCTTCCTGTTCTTCTTTTTGCTCTTCTTTCTACTCCTGCTCTCTTTCATCCTTGCTATTTTCATCCATCAACAATGGAATGTGCCAATCATCACGAATGTCATCTTTCCCTTCCTATACCTATTCATGAAACACTACATCCCTGCTTGCAAATGTCTTACAAGACTCAGGATTAAATAATTTATATGCTTTAAATTCTATGCCATAACCAACAAAGATGCATTTAACTGCTTTAGGGTCTAATTTCTTCCTATCAGCTTTGGGTATATGGGCAAATGCTTTCGACCCAAATACTCTTAGATGGTTTACTGCTGGTTTGAATCCATATAGAGCTTCAAAAGGAGTTTTGAAGCCAAGATATCTGGTAGGACTTCTTTTCTTCAAATATACAACAGTATTAATAGCCTATGCCCAAAAACTATTCGACATACCATTACCTTGTAACATGCTCCTTGCGCACTCCACTAAGCTTCTGTTTTTGCGCTTTGCAACTCCATTTTGTTGTGGTGTGTGTGGCACTGTAAATTGCTGAACAATCCCGTGAGATTTGCAGAATTTCATGAATTCCCCTAGCTTGCATTCTCCCCCTTGATCAGATCGGAGATTTTTTATACTCTTACCAAAATGTTTTTCCACAAAGGTTTTAAATTCTATAAAGTAGTGGAAAGTCTAACTTTTATTACTCAGAAAATAAACCCATGAGTATCTAGTGCATTCATCAGTAAATAACAAAAAATAATACTATCCACCTAGCGACCTTGTCTGCATAGGTCCACATATATCAATGTGCACTAGTTCTAAAATATTTGTTTCCTTCCTCCTATCATGCACAGGAAACTGTTCTCTATGCATTTTACCTAAGGCACAACCATCACAATTTAACTGAATGTTACGAAATATAGGGAGCCCCTCAACCATACCTTTTCTCTGCAATAGCATGAGGTCCTGCAAATTCAAGTGATCGAATCTCTGATGCCAAAGTTGTTTGGTTATCGATCCTCCTGCAACCATGGCTCGCTTTGATATACTCTTTACATCCAGTCTATATAGGCTTCCAACGTGCACGCCTGTTGCAACTATTTCTTTCTTGCAATCCTTTATTACACAATGAGTCTTGAAGAACTCGGCTTGCATATCTTGACCAGTCATCATGGATACAGATATCAGATTTTTCTTAATTCCAGGTACATATAAAACATTTTTAAGGTGACTAATTTTTCCATTTGGTAACTTGACTAGAATAACCCCATAACCTTTAATCTCTTACCCACTATCATCTCCTAAATAGATTTTTGATCCTTGTGTACTTTCTTCAAGACTTTCAAAAAATTCCTTTTTACCTGTCATGTGAGAGGATGCTCCAGAATCGACATACCAGATATCGTCCCCATTATATGCTGAAAGGGCACAGTCGACTGTGAATAGTCGAAATTCATGATTGAAATCTTTATCTTCTTCAACAAAGTATCCTCTGTGATTTGCACTTGCCTGCTTCCTCTTTGCATCATAAGCGTGCTTCTTAAAGCATACATTATGTACGTGACCCTTCCTTCCACAATAATAACATTTCTTTACAGGATTATTTGCAAGCATACCTTTATATGGACTCTTCTACGATGTTCCTCCTTTCGGCTGTGATTGCTGCTGTGGCTGCTTCCCTATGAATGATCTCTGTTTCGCCATCAGCACACGATCATCACTCTGGGGGTTCAGGTTCTACCGCCGCTCCTCCTCTTGCATCAAGATCCCTATCAGATCTTCAAATGTGGGCACTTTCTCCCTTGCCGCCAATCCAGTGATGAACATTTGAAATTCATGACGCATCTCGTTCAGTGTGATTGAGACAAGATTAGAGTCAGACACCACCTCTCCGATGTCTCCCAATCCATCTTTCACATCTTTAATTCGCACAACAAATGCAGTAGCAGTCTCACTTTCGTCCATCCTCATTGAAAATAACTTGCTTTCAAGCGCCATAATTCGACTTGTGTTTTGGGTCTGATACAGAATTTTGATGGTCGTCCAAATCTTCAAGGACATTTTACAGTCTCTAATGTGCAGGATAATGTTGTCCTTCACGGACATCTTTAGCAAAAATTTCACCTTGTTCTCTCGTTTATCCCATTCTTGCTCCTGTGTCCTTGCGTTCGACCTCTGCTCATCACCTGTAACTATGGACCAAGCATTCGCACCCTCAAGCAAGGTCTGGATCTTAAACTTCCAGTTCGTGAAGTTAGATCCACCGAGTTTGTCAGACTCGTGAAGATAAGATTCCATCGTATTACTCATTCTGATCAGATCTACAAAATGAATCTACCCAACAGTAAAAAAAATCGATACCTGTCAAATCGATCTGTCACTTTTTTGCCACTAATTTGCAATATTTGACAAATCTGCAAAATCAATCCCGCTTCGATGAGCAAATTCGTCATTTTTCAATACAGCCAAAAAATTTATCTGATCAAATTTGATCCGATCTACCTCTCCCGGATAGATCCGCAACTTCTCCGATCTGCTCCCCTCGCAAATCGTCAAAAGAATATGAGGCTTCCCGCAGATCCCCTTGAAGGTGAATTGGCGCACTCCCAAACGAAAAACCCACGCCCAGATGAAATCGATGCAAGGAAAAATGCTTGGCACAATTTTTCCGTGAAATTCCGTGCCAGACTAGTATTTTGGCGCGGTGGCACGATTAATGGATGAACAGACGCACCAGTTGCACTCCTGGCGCGACTGTCAGTGCGAAAAGTGCTCCAACCCCCTTCTATTCAGAAAATTAAAATATCATCTGAGTCCGAGCCAGGTGTTCTGCAGTCCACCTGCTCAATTGAGCACAAAGCTCTTGTGTACACACGGCCACAGAGGCACCTCAAGCCACACAGGGAATTCTGCCACAAGGGCAAGATGGCCACAAAGGCACTTCAGTCACAAAAGGTGATAAAAGATCAGGCTCGCCCAAACTGAGCTCTGATACCAAGATAAAATGTGAACAGAATTGAAAAAAAGGAGATGTAGCTCATAGGTGAGGCCTGCACCTGGAGACTACACTCAAAACGGAGAGATCACTCTCGTACACTCTACATTCATGAATGAAAGATTACATCATTAAGTACAACACCAGGAATTAGGAAGTTGCAACCCAACCCCTAAACTCTAGGAACTAATCCTAAACTAGGGAGATACGTTATAACTTGTGTAACCTTTTTCTCCATTAATACAAAATAATATAATTATTTTCAACATTTTTTATAACATTTTTTTTAACGGATTTTTTTTCAGCGACGTCTTGCTTTAAGGTCTGCTAGCCTTTTTTCTTAGACTTTTTGTCTTAGTTTTTACGAAAACGCTTATTTTCTTTTTCCTTAAATTATTCTTTTCTCTCCCACCATGCTTTATTCCATCCCACTTAGTATTCATATCCTCCTAAGTAATTAACACAATCTTTCTCTCCCATTATGTTAATTTAATTTCTTTTTCTTTTTAACTATTCTCTCTTACGAGAATTTTTTAGGGAAAGTCCATTATGTACTTAACCACCAACCCCTTTTCTAAAATAACAAAGAACCTTATAAACTCTAGTGCTCTTTCTTCAATATTTCCAAACATTTAATTTACTAACTCAAAAACAATAAAATTACTTACATCATCGAATATGTCTTGTCATAACTTCCATTACCATTAAATCAAACAATAGATTAATATTTAAAAATAATAAATCTTTCAAATAATATATTAATATTTAAAAAATAGTAAATATTTGAAAATCAAAGAGATAAGAGTGTTACACACTATGACACATTTTGATTAAATAAATACCTTGCATATTTTTTGATTTTTTTTTTTTTTTAATTTGACATTTTTCCTTTGGGGAAAGTTGAGATAATAATAAAAGATGGAAAGCCTTTCTCAATAAAAATAATGTGACTCATAAAGAGTCAAGTAAACACCACTTCTCCAGGATTTTGTTAAATATATCATTTATAGACCATCAAAGATGTTAAACTATGCATTAATGTGAATAATAATGACATGCGAAGAATGGATTTTGGTTTTGAATTTCCATATTTCTTTAGTGAGGAAAAAAAATTGTAATATGGGATTTCAAGTTCATTGAATTAAGATTAAAGAATGGTCCCATTTGTGAACTTTAAACCCTATATGAAATGATAAGGATATGGATTTTTTAGTTTATTAAATCAATATTTACTATAAATATTACGATCCTTTTATTCTTAATTGTGGTTATACTTTGAGTTGGATTGTGGTTTGGTTATGCAATTATGTAGAATAAAATGTTTGTGTGATGTAAAAAGATCTATAAAATATTTCATTCATTATTTATATGTGTTAAAATTATTGAATAATATTATATAAAAGAAGAAAAAAAATAACGTTATCAACATTTATTATTTGGATTTAGTTTGGATGGTTGGGATAAATGTTTATATCTTTTTTATCTAGATTGAATTCATGCACATGAGATGTTGAACTCATAATAAGTATTTATTATAATAATTTCGGCTTGAACAATGCCTTGTAGAACAATATGAATAACTAGTCAATTGACTCTAGCATTAGTGATTTGAAGAAATAATTGTTATCTTCTCCATGAGATACCTCAAAAATACTCAACATTAATTTAACAATCTAAATCAAATTCCCAATTTCAAATTTCTATTTAAATTCCTAGTTTAAAAACTTATAACTTAAATATCTAATATCACTTAAAAAAAAATGCATGTCATATTCTTCTTACAATACAGATATTACAAAAATACTTTTCCCTATTACATAGGGCATTAGATGACTTATGTCATATTCTTCTTACAATACAAATATTAGGAAAACATTTTTTTCCTATTACATATCACATTAGATGACTTATCACTTATCACACTAGATGTCTTTTCAAGAGTGTGCCACCCATAATTACAAATTTTAATCCTTTTATACTTAATGAAACATGTATCTCACACCTTATACAAATACCTTTAATTTTATAATTCCCTTTTACATGAACCATCAAGACACTTTTTTAAAAATAAAACTAGGAAATAATTTAAAATAACCCCAAAAAATTGTGGTTTATAGTCGGTTGTCACCTATTATACTTTGTAAAATCTTCGAACAACATTCTAAAATAACATTATCACATTTAATTTTCTATTATCCTATATTAAAATAGCATATTGACGTATTTCTTTGAAAAGTTCGTATTTCTTACTTTTGCATAGTTAAATCCGTACCTGTCGTATTTCTTACTTTTGCATAGTTAAATCCGTACCTCAATTATAAATTGAACTTAATAAGTTTATACAAATTCACGCATTTCTTTGAAAGGTTCACATTTCTTATTTTTGCATTATACTAAATGAAAATATCATGACCATTTCCCTACCTCAATCATACAATGAACTTAATAGCAATATCCTCAGCTTATTGCAACTGATAGTGATTTTATTGGATTTTGGAATTCTCCAAGTTCACCACCAGTGACACAAGCCTGTTCACACTGACATGGAATTGTCATGGAGGTGCATTTCTCTACTCCACCAATGGTGATTAGATTATGTAAATTTCCTATCGTGGACATTTTTTTTGTTTGTGAATTTACTTGGTGTGTGGAAAGATAAATGCATTGAGCTTGATCAAATCAATGTAGAAATGTCGTTGGTGAGAAATAGTTATAATTGCATGTTTAGAAACACCAAAGGATAACAAATAGTGGTATTTGTAAATGTTTTGTCACTTTTTACATTGACCTTAGCTAACTCAATGGAGTAGTTGTGTTAGAATTAGCTACTCTAACAAATCACACAGCTAAATCCAAGACAACAATTGAAGAAGAAAAATAAAGAGGATGCAAAGAGAGTTTTAACACTTGAAGAGTGTGTCATGATGGATGGATACACTTGGGTTAGCATATTGGTTTTAGACTCCATGAAGTGAAATTTTATAGCTAGGGGGAGTTCATTGAGAGGTTGGGTGAAGGGTGTACATGAAGGACTTCCTAGTAGACTGACGGTTGCAGTAGTTGGGAACCCATTCATTTTGGTAGATGATTGTTCCTTTATATGGACATCGACAATTGCATGAACAAGATACAAGGTGTAATTATGAGACTAGACCAGATGTAGATCTTGCATATTGATATTGAGACAAGTAGTCATTAAGGGGGAGTGTTGGAAAATGTAATTCCACTTGTCTCAGTTGTGAATTTCTATATAAAGAGTCTATTCCTATTCTATAGGAGTGGTTTCCCTAGTTTGGTGTGTGGTTGAGATATTCTCTCAACCAACTAATTGTGTGTACAAGATAGTTTCTCTATCTTGAGATAACACTTGATGTATATATGTAATATGATATTTCATTAATGAAAATGGATTTTCTCATGGAAATTTAACAATTTATTGATAAATAAGTATCTTCGATTCTTATAATCTTGACATAATAATCTCACTCTAAACATGACAACCTTTTTAAAAATTGATCCTCTATTGTTAAATGAAATTATCATCCTTTTCTATTAATTTATTATTTTCTTCTTCCAATATTCATTTACGTCTTTTTCCCTTTTTATTATACAAATGTACACATTTTCTTCCCTATTCCCACTATTCTCTAATAAAAAAAGTATATATATATCTATATATATATATATATATATAAAAAAAAATAACACAAAGTTTTACCTTACTCACCTAGCCTACTCTTAATTTAAGATTACGTTCCCATTGTTGCATAATGTAGGACCTCTCCTAAGAGAGTCAATCTTACTCTAGTACTCATAGCATGATAGAAAACTAAAAGGAGTTCCAAAAGTAGGAAGAGTTACCAAAGCACAAGCCTGAATAGGAAAATTATAATTTGGTAAGTTTCGCACGAGTATACAATAACAATTCGTGATATGTATATCTTAATCGAAGAACCTGGTCTTCATTTACTCAACCATCTTGCCATGGCCAACCTTATTCTTAGGCTTGGAGTTGCATACGTCTCTTTCTATTTTAACTATATCTGTGATCTAAACTAAACCAGCTATATAAATTAAATAACATATAAAATTTATAAGTGGTGTCCATTTTTAAGAAATGTGGAAACATTTACTTCATAATATATTTTAAATTGTTCAAATTTTTAAAAATCATAAAATCAACTAATTTATAATTTTTTATTATTATTAATTATAATTAATATATAACTTATATATATTATTATAATTAATATATAAGTGTTTATATATATAAACATGTTTATAATATTATTAAAAGTAGAGATTCACGTCATTTTATTATAGAGATTATTAACTTGTAAATATGTTTTGTTATATTATTTTAAGTCAATACCATGATTATAAATACTATATGTCAAAAATCATGTAAATTATTTTTTGTTCTAAAATATGTTTTTACACCCTAAATTTTTATCATCTACCTAATAATTATTGATAATTAAATTGAAATTGCGAAATTCTTATTTTAAAATAAACACACATGTTATCATCCACTTAATAATTATTGATAATTAAATTACAATTATGTAACTTCTATTTCAAACTAAACACACATGTTCTCATCTATCTAATAATTATTGATAATTAAACTAAAAATGTAAAACTCCTATTTTAAACTATAACACTATTTCTTAATTGTTTTTTTTTTAATTAATAAACCATTTACCGTAACCTCCGCTTTCTTAATGATTTTGGAAATTATTGGATTATATAAATAGTTAGAACAATTAATAGGATGTTATTTGACGTGTTAGTGGTGATGAATGTGTAGTTTTAATGTTTTTGAAAAATTTATGTGTCGAATAAATGATTTTGATTCTCATTTTTTTTAAGACTTTTAATTTGTGAAAGCTAATGGTCATTATTTTAAAATATATGTTTAATTATGTAATCTGACTCATTAATAATAGCGATGATAATAAAATTAATACAATATTAATATTAATATAATATTAATAATAAATAAAAATAAGTACATATATGAAAATATAAAGAAATTATTTATATCAATATAAATGTAACCATTTTTTACTTTATTTCTAAATATTTTTATCAAAAATTAACTCCGACTTAAGCTTTTATTTAAGGTTGAGTAGATTTAATATTTTAAATATAGGGTGTAATACTTATGATTTTTTTTTCCCTTATATGAAACTTTTATGGATGGAATTTTCGAGACATGAAAATTTTCACTTTTTCTTGTTATGGTAGATGCTATTTTAATGATGATTATGATAATAATGATGATGATAATTAATCTCCATTAAAATTAATAGTATGATATTAATTGAAATTTTTTAACATTTTATTTCTATGCCTGAAAAGAAGCAAGATAGGCATTCACAGATCACCATAGTTATGTTGACACCATTATTATGTTGACTTAATGAGTCAAGAAGGTTGGTAGTGTCACAAATATTTTGAAACTTAGAGTAGATGTAAATAAAAGCTAGACAAGGCAACATAAAGTGGTTTTCATTTTCATCCGTCTTACTATCACATAGGTGATCAAATCCTTCATCCCGTGGTTTTTTAGGAATTGACCAATACCCATTTTCATTTTGAAGATCCTAAGAATTAGTTCTTATCTTAACAAAGTTCATTTTCTTCTTGACACTAGTTAAGACAGATAGATAATTTTGGTTTTCAAGATTGGGGTTTATCACCTCCTTATGATATCTTAGTTTCATGTTTTCCTCTACCTTGTTATCACCCTATGACTTATCCTTAAATTTGGCAAAATAATATTTTTAATATTATCCTTATTTTTCAATATGATCTCCTTCTTTATCTCATAGTTTTCTAGCCAAGACTGCACATCCTTATCCCTTCCTCACTTGATCTTCTAGTGGGAGTTTTGGATAGAGGTGGAAGTATTTTATGAAAATTCTTGGCTTCCTTGTTCAATAAATTCTCCTAATACATGACATACCTAGTCATAAGCATGATTTCAATTGGGAAAGGCTAGCTTAAATCAAGAGGATAGGGTAGGGAGTATTTCCTTTAATCTTGAGGTTGTAGGTTACAAATTGTTTTTTAATATACTTAATATTCTTCCATGAATATCTAAATATGTAGCAACCCAAGACCTTTTAGGAATTGACCAATATCCATTTTCACTTTGAAGATCCTGAGAATTATTTCTTATCTTCACAAAGTTCATTTTCCTCTTGACACTAGTCAAGACAAATAGATAATTTTGGTTTTCAATATTGGGGTTTATCACGTCCTTATCATATCTTAGTTTCATTTTTCCCTCTACCTTGCTATCGCCCTATGACTTATCCTTAAATTTGGCAGAATAATATTTTTAATATTACCCTTAGTTTTCAATATGATCTCCTCCTTTAGCCCATATTTGTCTAGCCAAGAATGCACATCCTTATCCCTTCCACACTTGATCTTTAGGTGGGAGTTTTGGATAGAGCTAGAAGTAATTTTATGAAAATTCTTGGCTTCCTTGTTCAACAACTTCTCCTTATACATGACATATCTAGTCATAAACACGATTTCAATAGGGGAAAGGCTAGCTTAAATCAAGAGGATAGGGTATGGAGTATTTCCTTTAATCTTGAGGTTGTAGGCTATACATTGTTTTTTAATATAATTAATCTTCGTCCATGAATATCTAAATATGTAGCAACCCCAAACCTCATCCTTATTAAATAACAAGGTGGCGAGAGTCTCAAAGAGGACTTTTTTTATTATTCCAAATCCAAGTATTTACTATCTTATAATAGCTTTCAAGCTGATAGTAAGCTTTCCATCCTCCATATGAAATAACTTTGATGTTTGTATTTGATTATGATGGCTTTAGTCTTGTTGGTATTGACAATCATACCCATCTTGGAGGATTATTAGTTTCTTTCCAAGATTATCATGGTTTGTTTCTAAAAGAACAATATCATCAGCATAAAGGAAAAGAGTTAAGACCATACCAATAATTGTGGGAGCATCACACCCTACATCTTCCAAGCACTCTTCTATATTGTTAGTGTATATGCTAAAAATGGTAGGGGATAAAGGACACCTTTTCTTGACTCTGATATTGTGTTAAATTTACTCCGACCAACCCTTGGTGGTCCTAAGGGTGAAAATAACATTCTCGCACAACCTAGTCACAACAAACCTCAACTTGATAGGAACTACTATCTCTTCCAACCTCTTTCGTACTTATTCCCTAGAAGGGGTGTCAAAATATTTCCTAAACTCAACAAGATGATATAAGAAATCAATTTTATTATTTCATAATTCCTTTGCATTGATCTGGAGAGCAATAAGATGGTCCAAAGTTGAGTTATGTCTCCTGAACCCAAATTTCTCTTTAGCCCATCTTGTTAATCTTCCTCTCCACAATAAGTCGATATAGCTTGGATAAAATGTGACTAATCATAATGATCCTATAAGTGGAGGGATTTTTTTATTACCACTTTTAAAGATAGGCACAATAATACTTTATGTTCAATGGTTATGGAAGCATTTCTTCACTGCAAAATAGAAGAGCTTACGTATGGGAGGGATGAGTACAAACCCTCCCATTTTAAGAATTTCAACTTGGTAGCCTTAGTATCCTTAGCTTTCCCATTAGCATGTTACTTCACCCCAAATTCAATGTCTTTCAAGGAAAAAATATCTTCCTCTATAGGCGTGTTAACAATGGTGCCCATGGAATTAGGGGATTCAAAAAGGTTTTTAAGGTATATATACTAGTTCTTTAAGGGAATCAAATTATTTTCTTTCATTTCATGAAGTAGATTTTCTGCCAAAACGTTTTAGGATCAAGTTTAGAATGGTGTAGTAGATGATTCTACTTCCTATTCATATAGTATTTTTTCCTTTTGATAAGGGACCAAAACGTATGTATTTTTTCAAGTTTAATGGTTTCATTAGGATTCTCCGTAATTTTTTTAAAGACATTTTACAATCATTATCATGCTAATGGTTGGTAATTCTTTAATTCTTTTTAATGGACACCTTGATAGAGAACTTGCTAATGGTAGTGGAAAGGGTTGTAATAAAATTGTGATAGATATTTTCAATCTTATCATTATATATTAGGAGGTGTAAATCCCTATTTAAATCCTTTAAGAAGAGATCCATTTTACTTTTGTCAAAAGTAGGTGCCTTTCACTCTCACATTTCTCTTGCATGTTTCTAGTTTACATGTCAAATTTTAGAGTTAACGATAAAGTTTTGACATCATAATCAGGCTCACGATCGTTTAGGAGGTAAACAAAATATAATATGCTTCATAACAAGGATATTGGAGATAATATGATCGATGAAACTACTACCAAGCCCACAAATGCAATTCATTTGATTGATATTTCATCCCTTGTTAATATCAAGACATATTATAAGGTCTTGCGAACTATATAGGATGATTAGTTTGATACTAATTAAATTCTCAGCCACGTATTCATAGTTCCTTTCGAATCTAATAGATAAGACAATGTACTCATAAAAAAAAAGAAAATTGGGGTTATAATCATTAATTAAAATAATAATGTTATATACCTAGGTTCCATCATTTTTTTTAATAACTAAATTGTCTCCTACTTCTCGATTGTACATTTAAACCACATTGATTAAAATCTAAAATCCCTTGCTTGGAAACTCACTAAAGCTTCTTTATAATAAGGGGTACAACTCAAACCTAATAATCGTTGTCCCTTCTAATGCACCTAACATAAAGGATATAGTTTAATATGTTTGTGTTGTAAAATATATATATTACTATACAAGAGATGATTATTCTAGTTGTGGTAGTTGCTAGTCACTTGATAAACGAGTGCATTCAGTTAAATCTATTATTTCTTGGCTCTTCTAGTTGTAGTATACATATGGGAATTGATGGTGTGCCTTGAGTTTAAGGAATCAAACTAGTGGTGGCCATGTATAAATGGTTCACGTGAACTCTATGTGGTCTGCAGTACTTGAAAAAAGCAACAGTGGAGATGTGTTTTAATGATCTGAGGGTGGTTTATTCCTTCAACCATAACCCTACCGATTGAGCTCCTTCCCCCCCCATTTTGTTTTACTCCATCGCATTGGGGTGTTGTTTTTCCTGCAAAGAACCACCATTAGCGAGCCTGGCATACTAACATTTATGGTTTCCTACAAGGGTTTCATGGTAGATTCATCTTCTCCCTCCGAGTTGGTGCTTCTCCTAGTTAGAATAAAGGGTAAGGTTTTAACTTAGTTATTGTGTTTTTTTATTCCTTAAGTAACAATTCAATTCCCTGTATTTCATTTATGGATGTAATCTTCTTCTTAATTTGTTTAAGGGTATTTACTTGTTCTTGGCGTCAATACAAATTTAGCACCGAATTGAATTCATCACGGAAGTCTTTAGACAATATGATTGTGTTCTCTATAGTTAAGTTCATTACCACATTGATTATGAGTTTCGTTTATAGAAATTTCATTTCTTTCTTGTAATTTATTTGTTGGGTGTTCGATAGCTCTTTCATGGTATATTCCATTGAATTATGGTGTCAAGATTTTGTATTACTCTTTGGGAAGGTTTCGCCAGTAGTGGTTCTGACAAAGAATTAAGTAATTGTCCTTGTGGGTCTCATTATTTTCTTAAATAGATATGAATGTCCATAAATTTTCAAGCCACCTTCTAAATTATCCTTATAAGGGTTTCAAACCCCTGTGGAGTACAATTCTATGAGAATCGAATAATTTCCATTAATTGTTTTTTTGGTACTATGTTTTTGAGTGCCCTTACACGATGTTAATGGGTTCCTTGGATAATATATAGGAAAGGAGCACTATTGTTCCTCATGGCTACATGTATAATCTGCCTATTTTGTTATGATTTATGTCTTTAATTTATGTTTTGTAGTTCTACCTAGAAATTTTTTTACACTCACTACTGTCTTTGAATCGATTGTTGTAGGTAGGCTTATGTTGTGACAAATTTTGCTTCATAGGACCGAGGGAATCCCTTCACCTCTAACATGTACCCATTATGTTACATGTTAGTCCTCATCATGTCTCTCATGGACCTCCCACTCATCAGATTGATGTGGTGATATGTTGGGTTCCAGTTGTGCATCTCGTTATTGTTATAGCATAGTACTAACAAGTTTCCCTTAGGAAAATTTATTTAAGGGGAAAAACTTGTCTAAATTTGGTGTGCACCCTAATAATGGTCTATGTCCTATACATTATCAATGTTTAGAGATATTTGTTATAATATGTAATTTTTGGTGCTATAGTACTGGAAATCGTTATGTGATGATGTGTAACATTATTGTAAATAAAGTTGGAAGCCTTCCAGGGTCTCCAGTCTCAAATTTTGATAACTGTTTGAAGTAGATCATTGTATAACAAGGGTTTAATTTCATAATATACAGTTTATATTTTTATATCTTTCCTATTAAATTTGATGGTCTATTTGGTTACTGGATATGCCCTGTTTATATTTTTTTACACATATTTCAGTGTGATATTTTGTATAACAATTATGGCTTCCACAAAAGATTAACACTTCAGTCTTGTAACAGAAATAACTTTTTAATCAACTTTATAGAAATGTGCACCTACTTTTTTGTAAAATGTAACTAGGTTTGGTCTTCTTAATAACATGTAATTATGATCTTTGAAAATGATGAAAAGAAGAGAATAAAATTATTATTGTAAGGCTTGCTTCATAGGTTTCATGAGCAAGAAACTTTTGTTTAGATGGCTCCCATTGATAGCCTTAATATTTATCATTAGATTCAAAGAGTCAATGTCATATATGGATCAACCCTTCTTGGGTATGTGTCAAATGTACATAAGTTTATAAATACCTCCAATGACAAGCACTAGTTCTCCCTTCTCATGTTGGCTTGAAGACAATGCAAAGATCTTATGTTGACTTCAAAGTTAGAGGCACATCCCTTCATTGAAGATATATTGGCTTATATATATTGGGAGACTACTATATATATGCGTGAAGTGTATCTGCATTTAGACAATTTAGAGTTGAGACTCTGAGCTTTTCGAATGGTTATTACAGTCAATCAAGCTCAGATTTGTATCACAGATAAGAGGATAATTCAAATTAAGAACATAAAGATATTCAAAGGATAACGAGGATATTTCATACAGTAAGTGAAGCTTGGATTTGGATCATAGAGAAGAGGATATTTGGGATAAATGTCAAAGACATATTTAAGGGATAGCGAGGGTCATTCATTATGAAAGGACAACAAAGAGGACAACAAGGAGTGACTTGATAAGATAGTTAGGATGCCTCTCTAAGTCTCAAATGGACGGTGATATAAAAGTAGAGAGTTTAGATGATAAAGGCTAAAAGGAACTCGAATCTGTAATGAAGGGACAATGAATATTTTATAGAGACTTCAAATGATACAAGGTACTATTCGAATCTATAACGGAGACAATAATTTGATAAGTTTTGTGCTATGATTCAGTCCAGGTCTATTATAGTCTTGGTATAACTAGAGTAATAAGATCTCAGTGCCACGATGATGTCATAGTGATAAGAAGGTCAGAGGAAAGAGGAATCAAGAAGAAGTGAAAGACAATAATACAGTCTAGAGAACTAGTGCCTTGGTATTAGAGTGCCGAATAGGTGAAGGGTCTTGGTCTTTGTATTTGTCAATTGGAATCTCTATAAGAATAATTTGTGTGGGTTTTCCTCTCAAAGAGTGAGATGTTTTGGCCCTACCTTATAGCCGATATATTGCTTCTCTTGTTTATTTATTTTAATGCATTGGTTACTATTTGATGAAGAAGAACACTAATAATCTAATAAGAAGAATATACTAATCTATATAAGTAAAAATAATTCGCAAGGAGTCATTAATAGAAGAAAAATAACCTAATTCTAATGCCCTATATTCCTAAACATGGTATCAGAGCTAAGTTGACAATTATGTAAGGGAACTGCATAGAGGGACACTCAAGGATCGAATCTCAAGAATGGGATCAAAGCAAGTTGATAATATCTAAGTGAAAGTTCAAAGACCTACATTGAAGAATCAAATCATATATCAAAGAATAAGGTCTACTTCAGAATAAGTCCTTGGATCATCAATCAAGGCCAAAACCTTATTTCTACTAAAGGAAAATGAATCTACAAATCAGAGCAACTAGAAGTCTACACTAGTAAGAATATTTGACCCTATAAAATGACCATATAGACACCCATCACGATGAAGAGGCATACAAAGAAAGGCATCCCAAGTATAGACATCCAAGAGAAGTATTTCTAAGACTAATATCAAATCATCTTGGAGACCCTAGAAGCATTTTAGATCTACACTCATTCAACATCGAGAAGATAAAGTATCTTGAAGATTAAGAAGGCTAGAAGGAATTGTCATCATCTTCAAAAGCTATAAGTCATGATTCAAGCAAGGATCCACTCATTATCCTTGAAGAAGATCATCTAAGGAAGCATACATAAATTCACATCAATCACCATCAATAAAGGAAGCTAGATGTAACTGCATTGACATCATAAAAGGAGTAATCTCCTTTATTGAAGAAGGGCATTTCATTTGGAAAAAGATCATCCAAAAGGAGGATTAATACATCTTCTTCAACCATCATCAAAGTGATCAAGTTGAATATTTCATCTTTGCTTTCCAAGTAACTATATTTCATTCTACAATCTATTTTGGTAAAATGACTTTGTTTTGCAAGAACATCTATAATCTGGTTATGTCATCAGAATTCTTTCCATGGAAAATGAGGATAGACAGAAAGTGAATTCATTGAACATATCAATGAAAAGTTATCCTCTGAATACATGGAAAATGATCAAAGGTATTAAGGGATTAAGGGATTCTTATGAGATTTGTCAAAGATCCCTCATCCCTATATAGCAGGATTAGAGACATCTAAGAGATATATGAGAAAATATTCTCCAAATATGTGATAAAGAAAGGTCATATCTCTTAGATATGATCTATACAAAATTGAAGGTATCAAAGGATGAAGGAATATATTCATAATTTCTTAATTGCAAGATCTAAGAGAGATTATAAGAAGATAATCATCATTGTTCTAAATTCACTAAATGATGAACAAGGTAACAAATTTCTATGGGGATAATAAAGTTATCCCATTCAACAACTTGGGTACTATGCAAGAAAAAAAAGACTGGTTGAGGGAAAATAATATTTAGACATTTTTCAAAAAGAAAGAAGAACATAACTAAGAATCAATTCTATACAGAAAATATTGTCATAAGCTTAACAATGGAAATGGCAAGGAAGATAGAGAAGAATTCCATTTTGTCAAACAGGTGGAAGAATCTGAAAAAGGGAAGTTCAAGGAAGAGCAAAAGCATTAAAAGTAAGAACTCATGACATCACCATGGGAAACATGAAAGATGTCTAAGAGTCAACTATTAAGGATATCGCTCTTGAGAACCTCATTGGAAACATAAGAAAGGGAAGAATCCATCCAGGACAAGTCTCATCATACATAAATTCAAAGGGAAAAATCTCTTGTATATGGATATGCAAGATCCTCAAGATTCTCTGATAGAATATTCATCGAAGGATTCATCGATCTAGAGTGGAAGAAAGTGTTTCATCAAGAACTCCAACATGTGGAATTCATGGGATGATGATTTGATGACATATGAAGCATATCAAAGGACTGAAGCTCTTTTCAATCAACCAAGCTGCATAAAGAAGCCTAGATGGCCTAAAGGTAAATGAGGTATGCATGCTTGTATTAGATTTTATAAATTCATGTTGTATGGTTGCAGGTAACTTGGATCACTGCTCTATTTTTAAAAGCATGATCAAAGGAAGGGATTCTCCTCCTATGAAAAGGATGCGAGAAGGCATGGGTCGCACTAGATGAAATCAACATAATATGTCCTCATATGGAGTATGAGCTGGTTGACTACAATTGAGGAACTCTAATTGGAAGCTCCTGGGAATGAAATGAAATGTCTGAACAGAGCAAGGAAGAGATCGTGATATATGAAACCACAGTAAAGGATAGCAACATCCGAAAGACTAAGAAGATTTGACTAGGATATCTCCCGAAAAGATATGAAGACTCTGATGGAAGTCTGAAAAAGCTGGATACCCTAGGAAATGGATATCCTTGGGAGATATGTCAACATGTATGCAGGATGTTGATGAAAACTAGAAGATGTCATGATGAAAGACCATCACAAAGGTTATTTTGATTTAAGTGTTCATTTCTTTATTTTTTGAACAAATAATTGGATGGGCTTATCTAGGAGAGCGAAAGGAAGAACTGTGGATGTCTTCCCCAAGGTCCATGTAGAAGGTTGTAAGATCCTTCCGGAAGAAATGAAGAAGGCAAAAGACATGAAGAAAATCTAGATGAAGACTAATGGATCACATTCTAATGAAAGGAATAATGACATGAATGACCCATGGAGGAAAGTGTTGGATGGTCTATGCCCTATGAAGAAGCCACAAAATATGAAGACTCCTCGATAAGGAAATTCATGACATCAAAGGAAGGAGCTCTTCAAGAATCTGGTTGAGGTGCTGTTGTAGGTCCCTAATTAAGAGGGAGCCTGAAAAAAAAGTTTCTTACTTCGAAGAAACTTGGAAATTACTAAGCCAAGAGGGAGCTTAGGAATTCATATGTTATCCCTAATTGAGAGGGATAGCTAGAAAAATTATTTTGGTCTTCAAATGGGAAGACAGACTGGAGGATTGGGTAAACATTTGGCATCTGATGCTCTTTGAGGATGAGATAGGGCATCCAAGATAAGAGTAAGCATAGTGGACCAATATTCGTTGAGGACTCACTACCCATGATAAGAATAGTACAAAGTAGGTCATACTCTGTAAACACCCAGTTGGAGTATTTACCTTGAGAAACAATCATTATGGTGTCTATGAATCACTGGTCTCACTAGCACTATGCTTTGATCATGTGGATAGAGTTGTTAGTTAAGGCCTTGTTATGTAACAATGTTGGTTGATATGATGCTACACAAATGTGTTATAAATTTGACTCTTCTTATGAGAAATTATTCAAATTAAGAATGACTAAGTACCATTATGAATACCTCCCTAATTAAGAGGGAGTGTTGTAAAATTTAACTACATTTGGTCTTCATAATGACATGTAATTATGATCTTTGTAAATGATGAAAATAAGAGAATAAACTTATTATTGTAAGACTTGCATCATGGGTTTCATGAGAAACATATTTTTGTTTAGATGGCTCCCATTGAGAGCCTTAGGATTTATCATTAGAGTCAAAGAGTCAATGTCATGTATGGAGTAGCCCTTCTTGGCCATGTGTCAAATGTACATAAGTTTATAAATCCCTACAACGACAAGCACTAGTTCTCTCTTCTCATGTCAGCTTCAAGACAAGGCAAATATCTTATGTCAGCTTCAAAATTAGAGACACATCCCTTTGTTGAAGATATGTTGGCCTATATATATGGGGGGACTTTATATATTGACGTGAAGTGTATCCACATTTAGAAATTTCAGAGTTTGGACTCCTGAGTTTTCTAGATGGTTATTATAGTCAATGAATCTCATATTCGGATGACAAAGAAGCAGATAATTTGGATGAAGCTCATATAGATATTTAATGGATAGCAAGGGTCTTTCATATAAGCAATCAAGCTTGGATTTAGATCATAGAGAATAGGATAATTCATATGAAGCTCATAGCATGATGAGAGGACAATAAGGAATACATAAAGGAGTAACTACAGAAGATATTTCAGATTCGTCTCTGAATCTCATATGGAAAATGATATAAAAATAGACAGTTTAGATGATAAATTCTAGAAGCAACTCAAATTTGTAATGAAGGGACAACGATGATGTTGTAGAAACTTCAGATGATACAAGGTACAATATGAAGCTATAATGGAGACCATACTTTAATAAGTTTTGAGCTACAATTCGATTAAGGTCTATTATAGTCTCGGTATAACTATAGTAAGAATATGTCGATGCCATGATGATGTCATGATGACAAGAAGGTCAAAGGAAAGAGGAATCAAGGAGAAGCGAAATAGAAGAATACAATCTAGAGAACTAGCACATTGGTCTTGGAGTGGCTAATAGGTCAAGGGTCTTGGTCTTGTTATTCATCAATTGGAATCTCTATATGAAGAATTTGTGCAGTTTTTCTCTCAAAGAGTGAGAGGTTTTGTCCCTTGATCATAGCCTACATGTTGTGTCTCTTTTCTATTTATGTTCATACATTGGTTATTTTTTGATGAAGAAGAACACTAATAATCTAACAACAAGAAGATCCTAATCTAGAGGAGTAAAGATCATTCACAAGTAGTCACTAATAGAAGATAAATCATGTAATTATAATGCCCTAGATTTCTCAACATACTTATGTCTCATATTTGTTGGGTACACTTCTTAATTCAGTTATCACTCTCAGAATTGGCATCGATTTATTTTGGCATCTTGTATGTTTCATTTCCTGTGCGTTAGGAAACATTCCCATTTCATAAAGGGTTTGGTCGGAAACACAAGTTTCTCTACGGTTTGTAGGAGGTAGTTGTTGTTGAATTTTTTCCTTTTCCTCACCATATTTTAAATTAATTTCCTTTGTTGCAACGTGAATTAATTCCACTCTGTCACCTAGGTACCACTTATGAGAGCTTCACATTGGTCGCTACCCGAAACTAGTAATGAATTGGAAACAAAAATACCCTCCTAAGCCTAAACTTTATTCATTAACATGCACAGTCACTTAAAGTTTGACAATGCATATCATCTGTTTATTTAACTTGTATATAGTTAGAATTTCTTGGTTTTTGATGGATATTGAACGAATTTTACTTATTCTTCTTAGGAATGATTCCCTAACTTTACCTATAAGACAATCCTACTAATGTTGATCACTAGATCACAATCCTTTGAATGTAAAATAATAACTACATGATTAGTAATTTGGTTGTAGTGTTGATGCAAACAATGAATAATTTGTTTCAATAAATCTTTTCATGTGATGAAAACATATTATTGTAGAACTCAATATTTCCTTCTCCCTCTATTTAAGAATAATAATATATTAGTAAAATATGTTAAAGTAGGATTAAAATCTTGCATCTTCTCATGTAGCATCTATTTTCCTAGCTACTTATTCTTAAATTACTTATGTACCTTCCATATTTCTTGGTCTTCGTATTCAATATTTCTCTTCCTCGTGGAAGTATAAGACTATTTTTTTTTCTTTAAAAGTAAAATGATTATGAATGAAATTGTTATAAGCAGAGCATAAGGAAAGAGAGACTGTAATATAAACATGATTAAGATAGAAAATAACCTGAACATTCCTGAAATTATTTAATGCATACAAGTAGTTTCATCTAGGTTGCATATTTTATCATGTATATCATTTAATTAAAGAAATTTTCCCATGAATCATAGTAATACTCGAAAAAATCCTAATTGTATACATACACAACCTAGACCTCATTATAAAAAAATATGACACATGCATAATTAATTCAATCTTCCATTATAGATTATATAGCCTATCTTAGCACTACTTCATCCACATATAGAGAAGCATAACATTTCTTTATTGTAAATTTTAAACAAAGAATGCAATTTAACTCACATAAAAATTAGATACGTCCCTCCCAGCCGCAAACTAAATCCACTAGTTCCCCTCTAAGAAAAGATACACTTGCCACTGGAATCAACAGCATCATTGATTCCTTGGTGGTTTTCTTTTCTAAGTTTCCTTCCCAGCAAATTTTAGTAGCATGCCCCTTTTGGGTCTGCCAACCCTTTTGCCTAGGCCCCCTTTTTTAAGCATTCCTTATTCTCGCACAACGTTTTATTTCACATGAAATTAGCATATTTCCCCAACTAAGTGATTTGATATATCCTTGCCTCCCATCATATTAAATCATGTCTATTTCCTCCTAGTTGTTTTTAGGGTACATTTGAGGGAAGCTTTTCTTCACTTTAACCACCAATAATTGTTTCTAAGTTGGCAAGAATCTTCTAACTCTAGTATCTGTTTCCTAAATAATTTCAAACATTTTATTTATTAATAATAATCTATTAATTTACATCACAAAGAGTTTTATTTCTTACATCATTCACAATTCTGATATGGATTCCCTATCCATCCAGTCAAAAGATATAGTCCATGCTCAAAATAGTAAATTATTAACATGGAAAATGGAGGGGTATTACATCTTCCCCCCACTTTTATTCAACATTGTCTAATTGTGTTCCTTCTGAAGTAATGCTGGAGATGTCTCCTGTGTATTTTTCTCCCCTTCCTAGGTGGCCTCCTTAGCTGTAAAATGTTTCCATTGCACCCTAACCTGAGCGATGGCTCGATTTCAGAGAAAAATATCTCTCTGATCTAATATAGGAAGTAGTTTTACCAAGAAATCCCCTTCGGTTTCCACCTGTATCAAGTTCTAGTCAATCATGTAAGATTATCACAGACATATTTTTTTAATAAAGAAATATGAAAAACATTATGTACCTTTATATGGATATGAAATACCAACTAATATGATATTGGTCCAACCCTGTCCAAAATTCAAAAAGGCCCACATAATCATGTGTTGGTTTGGTAGAGATTCTCATCCTTAAGGTGCATTTCCTTGGTTTAACCCTTATTTAGATGTGATCTCCAACCTTAAATTCATTGTGAGTTCTCTTTGTATCAACATAAACTTTCTCTCTATTTTATGTGGTTTTTATGTTCTATTTAATTTTTCTCACAACTTATTCCATTTATAGTAATGGATATAGTCCCAAAATTAGTAAATGAGTACATATCTCCTTCCACTCTTCCAATAGATCAAGACAAGAGGAAAGTCTACATCCAAATGCAAAAGCCTTAAACTCCATCACTAGTGGAATCACTGATTCTAAATTTACAAAAGTCAGGAATTGTAACTTTGCCAAAGGAGTATGGGATAAGCTAATTAGCTTATACGACGGGGACTACAAAGTGAAGAAGGCAAAGCTTCAAACTCATAGAAGGAAATTTGAAAGTCTGAAAGTGGATGATGAAGAATATATTGCATCATACTTTCTCCAAGTAGCTGAAGTGGTCAACTCTCTTAAAGGATTGGAAGAAAACATTGAAGAAAGCACCATTTTTCAAAATGTCTTAAGATCTCTCCCGGACAGATTTGACTCCAAAGTAAGTGCCATAGAAGAAATGAAGGATTTATATACTCTCAAGATGGATGAACTCCATCAAATCCTTATTGCCTATGAGATGAGAAAAGGTTGCCCAAGTTCCAAAGATGCAACATTTAAGGCCTCAAAATCAAAAAAGGGTAAAGAAAGGAATGTCATTAGTGATGACTCTGATGTTGAATCCGAATTGGCACAATTTATACGAAGGATGAAGAAAGGATCTAAGCTAAAAGGTGAATACCCTATTATTTGTTTCAAGTGTGGAAAAATAGGTCGTTATGATGCAAAATGTCCTCATAAGCATGATAGTGACGATGAAGAAAATCTTAAAAGCATGGTATACAAAAAGAAAGGGTTCAATAAGAAGAATTTCCTCTCTAACCAAGATGAGTCTGATGAAGATGAATTTGTAGTCATCAAAAATAAATCAACTAACCAATTCCCTCACCACAAAGAAGGTAATGAAGAATCAGATGAAGAAAATGACCATGCTAGAAGCCAAGAAATATTATTCATGGCATTCACAAATGATGATGACTCAGGGCTAGATGGAAATGTAGATGAATTGTTAATAAGTGTCATTGAAGAAAATGAGAAATTACGAAATAAAATCATTTCTATCAAAGTAGAAAATGAGGAAACAAAACGAAGGGAAGATATCTTGAAAAATAATCTAAAAGAAAAAGAAGAAGCTTATGAAGAATGTGAAGCCAAAATAGTATCTCTAAGGAAGGAATTGGAGCAAGTTAAAAAGGGTTGGAAAAGCTCTCAAATACTTGACACTATCCTAAATAATCAAAAGCCTCAACATGACAAATCTGGAATAGGTTTTAAAGGAGAATCATCAAGTACTAAGAATAATGTGAAAAGCTATGTTGACGTACTTTCCAGCAACCCAAAAGAAGAAAGATTATTTCATGAAAGGCTCATCCCAGATCCAAAAAATGAAGAGAGTAACTCCAAGGAAGAATGTTGATTCGAATCATGGATGTTACAACAGATACAAAACAATATTTCATCAAAGGCCTATCTGAAATCCAAAGAATGAAGCGGGAGTAACTTAAAGGAAGAATGTTGATTCAAATCATGGCTATTGCAACAGGTACAAAACTATCTTTTTTGGGCATTGTTTCCATTGTAAAAATTTTTGTCATCAAGCTAAACATTGCATGGCTCATAAGAATTACACACCAAAACTGAAAGATAAAATAAAAAAACCATATGGCCCCAAAGGGCAAGGAAAAATCAAGACCTACAATTCTTTTGATACCTTGGCCAAATTTGATCTAATTTTCTCATTATGTAATAATAATGGACACAATTAACGAAATTTCCCACTCAAAAGGGGAAAACAAGAAGTGAGAATCCAAACATGGATAAATGTGGCCTAGCTCTATGTGCTCAAAATAATGAAAATCATTGGTTTGTGGACAGTGGGTGCTCGAGACACATGACAGGGGACAAAGGGAAGTTTGTCTCATTGAAAAATAATGAAGGAAATGTATCCTTTGTAAGTGGATGTGCCAAAATTGCTAGAAAAGGAACTCTTACTCTTATTAATGGAAAAGGAAAAGCTCAAAATGCTTTGCTAGTAAACGGGCTCAAACACAACCTCCTGACTGTTAGCTAAATCTGTGATCATGGACATAATGTTGTCTTTAGCATCAAAGACTGAAGTAAGGAACTCTTCCTCAGGGGAACTTGTGGTGAAAGGGGTTAGAACACCAGACAACATCTATATTCTGAACAAGATTCAAGAAGATAATTTCTACTTGAGTCAAACAGATGAAATCTAGTTGTGGCACAAGCAACTTGGACATACAAGCTTCGATAACTTGACCAATATCAACAAGATTGAAGTAGTATGAGACATTCCAAAGTTATTCAAACCAAATCAAGGAGTATGTGGCCAAGGAGTTCTCTACGTCAAAGCCTTAAGAGATTATTCACGCTGATTTATGTGGACCAACTAGGACTCTGACACTCCAAGGAGAAAGGTACTTTTCTTTATTTGTTGATGACTATACTAGAATGATGTGGGTATATTTCATAAAACATAAATCTGAAGCATTTGAGTGTTTTAAGAATCTTAAAGCTCTTGTTGAAAATGAAAAGGACTTTAAGATTAAGTGTCTCAGAATAGATAGAGGGGGAGAATTCACATCAAAAGAATCTTATGAATTTTTTAAAATACATGGAATTAAAAGAGAACTCTTTGCTACCAGAACACAAAAGAAAAATGGGGTAGTTGAAAGAAGAAACCGAATAGTTGAAGAAATGGCAAGAACAATGTTAATAGCAGCTAACTTGCAGATAAAATTTTGGAAAGAAGTAGTCGGGACAACGGTCTATGCGTTGAATCGAACTCGATTGAGACCAAATAATGAAAAGACTCCTTCTGAATTATGGAAATGAAGACTTGTGTTAGTAAAATACTTCAAGATTTTTGGAAGCAAGTGCTTCATAAAAATCAATGATGACTCACCAGGAAAATTTGACTCACGGGTTGATAAAGGGATCTTTCTTGGATATTCTATAAGAACAAAAGGCTACAAGTGCTACAATAACCGACTACGGAAAATAGTGGAAAGAATTGATGTAAAAATTGATGAAGACCTTCTAGAAAAAGAAATTGAAGGACATGAAGTTGATCCTCTCATTGAAGAAGAAGAACTTGAAAAAGAAGAAAAATACCAAGGAAAAATCAAGGAAAAAGAACCATCTCAAACCCCTTCAAAGATGAAATTTCTCTAAAAAAAACACCCAGAAGAGCAGATTATTGGCAATATGGATGAAGGGATGCAAACCCGAAGAAGGATGACTAGTACACCAAAGAAGAATGATGTTGTTCTTCTATCCATGATATAACTAGTAACATTTACTTAAGTAAGGATCCTCATTAGGTAACAGCCATGGAAGAAGAAATGTCTCAAATTGAGAAGAATGAGACATTGGAGCTGGTGCCTCATCCAAAGGACAAAAATAACATAATAGGAGTCAAGTGGGTGTTTAAAAACAAAATGAATAAAGATGGACAAATCATCAGAAACAAGGCAAGGCTTGTTTGTAAAGGCTATTCACAAATTGAAGGAATTGACTTTGAAGAAACATTTGCACCAGTAGCTCTTGTGGAAGCTATCAGGATGTTCTTGGCATTTGCTTGCTCAAAAGGATTCAAAATCTATCAAATGGATGTAAAATCAACATTTCTGAATGCAGAACTCAAGGAAGAAGTCTACACGGAGCAACCACAAGGGTTTAATCTAACAGAAGGAAAAGACTTTGTTTGTAAGTTGAAAAAGGCATTATATGGGTTGAAACAAGCTCCCAGAGCTTGGTATGAAAGATTGAATCGCTATCTACAACAACAAGGCTTCAAGAAGGGGGTGGCAGGAAGTAATCTCTACATAAAGACGGATGAGGATAAGTTACTAGTCACACTTGTTTATGTTCATGATCTGATTTTTGTTAGTAATAATGATGAGATGAGCCATGAGTTTTCTAAAAATATGTCAAAAGAGTCCGAGATGTCAATGATAGGAGAGTTATCTCACTTCCCTCGACTACAAGGATCTCAAACCACGACAGGCATGTTTATATCTCAAGCCAAATATCTTAAAGACATGCTTAAAAGATATGGAATGGAATATTGTGCACCCATGAGCACACCTATGACCACAAGTTGAAAATTGAGAAAAAAATGATGGCTGTCCTTCGGTAGATGAAACTCATTATAGGTCAATAATTGGAGCCCTTGTGTACTTAACTACTATGAGACCTGACATTATGCAAGCAGTAGGAATGGTGGAAAGATTTCAATCAACTCCTAAATAATCCCATTTGTTGGTTGTAAAAATAATTCTCAGATACCTGAAAGGAAGTCCTCATTTCGGTCTCTAGTACCCGAAGAGCTCAACTCTTACTTTGACTGCATACACCGATGCTGATTGGGGTGGAAGTGTTGATGATAAAAAAAGTACTAGTGGAAATGCATTCTTCCTGGGAGACTGTTTAGTGTCTTGGCTTAGCAAAAAATAGACATCCATATCGCTATCTATAGCTTAAACTGAGTATAAAGCTGCCGCAAATTGTTGTACTCAAATACTATGGATGAAGGAAGCTCTAAAAGATGTCAACATAGGTACAAATCAGCCAATCACCATCTATTGTGATAACACAAGTGCGATCAGCCTCAGCAAAAACCAGTGATGCACTCAAAGAACAAACATATACCAATCAAGTGTCATTTCCTTCATGAACAAGTATATCAAATAACTGATATTTTCACAAAACCTCTCCCTCGAAAATCATTTGAACATCTTCGTCAAAAAATGGGGGTTATCTCTTTGGCATCACTTAAGTTGATTCATAAAGATGCTGCAGGAAAGGGGGAGCAGTTCGACAGGGGGAGTCCTTGTGCACCCCTTTGCCACTAATGTCAAAGGGGGAGAGAAGAAGAATATTGCCATCAATGACAAAGGGGGAGATTGTTGATCTAGATTGTCATTAATGGCAATATGAAGTCGAGGAACATATTAGAGTAGAGAATATTAGAAGTTGGCAGACCAGGAGCGTTATATTGGATATAGGCCTGAAGAAATCAGGATTTCTGTGTGAATGGGTGGAAGGATCAGCCAGAAGCAGGTGCAATTGAGTTTTATAGCGGAACAAAGGAAGACTGAGAATATCTGACTATAACGGAGAATGCAGATTTTTCCTAAAATTCCTAAGGAAAGGCAAAGAAACCAATGAAGGGCAATGGACGGTGAAGATTAAATCATATCGTTGAAACTGGAGGATGAACGACCCAGACCAACCAGTGATAACATAGTTTCCATAAGCGGTAAGTGGGTTCATCAAGCAGACTCAAGGCTGTAAGTGGTATCTAGGGCTGATCACCCGATACCATTCATCGATTTACGCGTGGTAGGAGAAGGACAGAGGAAACTGCTTTATTGCGCTGGTAATCCTCGTGCATGTAGGTCACCCGATATCATCTTTGAGCATTGGATCAAATGTGTTTTTATCTACGGTGCAAGATCATTGAGTAGCTTTGTTGGTCAGGTGTAATATCAACCGTCAGATGGGATGGTAAGATCTACAGTGGAGGATTGGTCCCAAAAAAGTCAAACATCGGAAAATGTGCATGTATGCAGATCCGACTACACCATTTCGATATGCTTTAATATATTATCACACCCACCATATTGTAAGACTCTTGTAAAGCCTTGCCACATTGGAAGTGCTGATTGTGATAATACACGAACCCAAAGAGGTTATAGCAAAGAGCAAAAGAGTATATAATATATAGATGTGATATATATGCCAACCCGCTGCACCATTAAAAACTACCCTATTGTTATATCGCATCTGTCTATTGGAACTCTCATAGCACAAGTTATAAAGGGTTGTCACCCCCAAACCACTGATTGCGATATGTATGCGGACCTGATGCAACATTATAATACAACATATTGAAATATCACATCCGTTGAATCGCAACGTTCAAACGCATTGACACCATCGATCCACCAATGACTAATATAGATGAAGATGAGTGTCGATTGGAGATCGGTTAATGTAGAGGTCAGAGAGCGTTGTGGAAAGGATTGGAGGAACAGACCTGATGAAGTTATAGTTGAGGGCGTAACGCATTTGAAGTCCAACCTTATGTGTTTGGAAGGTGTATTTTTATATATTCCTGTGCTTCTGATAAGTGTCTTTCCTGGGGCTTAAACTCAAATAAATGCTTGCGATAGGTTTGGGTCCATTGTACGAATATTGAAAAAAGGGGGGGCCTCTCTCATATAGTTATTTATTTAATATGCAATATTATTATAATACAGCCTCTCTTCCACATTAATGTGTCCTGTAAGAATTTGATGAATTCGAAGAGACAGAGGAAGCTGAAAGATCAAGCGAGCAAAGAGGAAACGAGAAGAAGCCAAAGGTCAGGAGTATGAGGCATATAAAACCGAGAACAAGGGAAAGTTTGAGGTGCTAGCGAACTGTAAGAAAAAAGGGGAGCCAATGTTCTAGAAGAAGTTGAAGGAATAGGAGGATAGGAGTAAGTCATAGGTCTAGTAGGGTTGGGATAAGATAATTACAACCAAACAGATCCAGAGTGTTACAATAGAGGGTTGGAGCCCTTGAGGTTGGTGCCTTAGAACTGAAAGGATTGGTGGCCTGGGAGTTGGTGCTCTAGAGGTTGGAACCTCACAAAGAGTCCAAGTTGGTGCTTGGTAATTGATTGAAACCATATATATATATATATATATATATAGTACTTGATTTCTTGCAAAGATCACATTAATAAAATCATCTATTCTTGTTATCTATTTCTATGTTCTAATTATAAATGTTTTTAACTGATAAAAATAATAATTGAAAATAAATACTAATTCACCACCCACACCCCCCCCCCCCCTCAATATTTCCAACATTTGAACCTCTTTCAATTTATGTTGAATTTTGTGATAATTGTGATTTTCCTTTATTGAATTTTTTATCTACACAGTAGTGACAATGCTAACATAAATTTCCATAACACTGTTTACATGTCTGCTAAAAACATCTTCTTGTTTATGTTATTTACCCTTAATATGTTTTATATCGAATTTAAATTCACTGAGTTTTTTTTTTACCTCGCTTCTCTATCATTAAGGTATGGTTGGATGAAAAAATATTTTAATCTAATATGATCTTTTATAAGGCAATTTTTTTCCCAATAAGTAGTGTCCCCACATATTGAAAGTGTTTATCACAACAACCAGTTCCAAATCATACACTGCATAGTTCTGTTCATGTTGTTTTAGTTTCCTAGATTCATGGGCCACTTTTAATTTTCCTACATCAAGAATCCTCCTAAAACTTCCAAAAAAGCATCAGTACATACAAATATTTTTCCAGATATCCATTTTTTAGTAGATGTTTTATTTTTTTTAAACTTTCTTGGAATTTATCTATCCACACATATTTTGTTCCTTTCTTTTGTAAGGAATTGATAGGGTTGGCCAATTTAGAGAACCCTTCAATAAATCTTTTGTAGTATCCTGTAATCCAAATAAATGATCAAACATATGATACATCCTTACATATGGGCCAGTTCAAAATGACTCTTACCTTTTCTGGATCAATGGACAATCCTTCCGTTGAAATGACATTTCCAAGATATTGTATTATGTCCTTCAAAAACTTACATTTTTTAATGTTAGTATATAATTTATGTTCTCTTAGAATTTCTAGCACCAATTTCAGATGTTCTTTATGCTCCTCCACAGTCTTGGAATAAACTAAAATGTCATCTATAAACACCAGAAAAATGCATCAATATACTTACTAACCACGTTATTCATTAAACCCATAAATTTTGTTGGTGCACTAATAAGATTGATGGTAACACTACAAATTTACAGTGGCCATATCTAGTTCAAAAAGTTGTTTAATGGATGTATTCATCCTTGATTCTTAAACTGGTGATACTTGGTTCTGAAATCATTTTTAGAGAATATGGTTGCCCCTCTTACCTGCTCAAACAAATAATCAATATGTTGCAACAAGTATTTATTTTTAATAGTAAAATTATTTAATTGTCGATAATTAATGCATATTCTAAATGCTCCATCCTTCTTATTAAAAAATAATAGTGCAGCTCCCCATGGTGAAACGTTGGGTGTAATATACCCTTTATCAATTAGTTCTTTCAACTGCATCTTCAATTGCAATAATTCTATCATACACATCCTATAAGGTTCTATAGACATAGGGGTTTCTCCTAGTACTAGATCAATGGAGAAGTCTATGTATTTGCAAGGAGGTAAACCTGAGATCTCTTCTATAAATACATCCTTAATTTCTCTAATAATCGGTAACTCTTTAGTTTTGTCTTTTCTATTTTTTGTGTCTTTTCCTCTATCTAGATAGCGAATAGTTGAAAACCTTTCCTAGAACCCCTTTTCAATTGTAACACTAAAAATTGTCTCACTAAAATTGGTCTTGGGACACCTTTTATTAACTCTGGTTCTCATTCTTGATTTACACAACTCAATGTTTTTTTTAAACAAATTATGACAGCTCCATTTTTTTCCAACCAATACATTCCTATTAAAACACCATAGGATCATACAAGAAGTATATTTAAGTTTACTTAAGTCACACAACCATTTAATTCTATGAAGCATTGGTTTGACTTGGCTAGTTAACTTACTCTTTGTGATAGTCTCTAAAGAGTAATAGTCTCTAGTCGTACCAACCATGCGATCTTAACATTTTCAATTTCTAAGTTACATTTTCTACAATCTAGGGACTAATATAACTAAGACTAGCCCCTAGGTAAATTAATACAGAGACAAAATGGTTCAAAATAGTACCTTCAATATTAATCATAGTAGATTAATTCTCGTCCTATCTATCCTCTAGGGTTGCACTTAACTTTGGGTTATTCTTGGCAATATCATTTACTTATGTAGCCTCATGTATTTCTTGTATACTATGAGTATATTTAGGGTTATGTGGGAAGTCCCTCAGCAAGTGAGGTTCTCCACAACCCCAATACTTTAAAGGTTCTCCCTCTTTTACCCCACCTATATTTTTATTTTTCAAGTCCATTAATTTGGACCCAGTTTGAGATCGTGTTGGCTATGTTGAATTCCCTTTATTGAATTTCGTCCAGTGGTGATATTTTCCAAATTTTTAAAGATATGTAGAATTTTGTCTTTTTGTCCCCATTGAAAATTTGTTTTTGTCCTTACTTTTGCCAGGTTTTGAACCTTCTCCCCTATTTTGAATTGTTCATAACATAATGTTGCCTTCCTTACTACTTCGTCCATTGTTTTTGGATTAACAAACTCAATCCTTTCTTTATAACGAACTGGTAAGCAATTTAAATATCTCTATACCTTGGCTTTTTCTTCCCTAATGTAAGTGACGTATCACATTTTTTTTTGAATTTGGCCACAAACTCATTAGTAGTTAACTGTCCCAATCTTAACTCATTGAACTCCTTTCCTCGATCATCATAATATCGTTCATGCAAATATTTGGATTTGAATTGTTTCTAGAACTCGCCTTAGAAAACCGTCTTTTCCTCCAATACATGCACAATTTGGACCTCCTCCCACCAGAGAACAAGCTTCCCTTGTAACTAATAAATGACTAATATGGCCTTAAAATTACTCTCATACTCATAAAACTCAAACTACTTGGTCATACTTGGTACATTTAAACCACATTCATTAAAATATAAAATCCCTTGCTTTGAAACTTACTAAAGCTTCTTTATAATAAGGGGTAACACTTAAACCTAAAGATATTTGTCCCTTCTAAAGCACCTAATAGAAAGGATATAGTTTAATATATATATGGTTTGCAAAATCTATATATTAGTATACAAGAGATGATTTTTCTAGTGGTGGTAGTTGCTAGTCACATGATAAAAGAGTGTATTCCTTTAAATTTATTATTGTTGGACTCTTCTAGCCATAGTTTACATATGGGACTTGATGTCATCCTACTAAGTGCTCATTGAGCTTTGGGCATCGAACTCATGGTGGCGACGTCTACATGATTCACGTGAACTCCATGTGTTCTCCAGTACTTGAGAAAAGGGGCAGTGGTGATGTGTTTTATTGATATGAGGGTGGAGGTTCATTCCATGAACACTAATCCTATGCATTGAGCTTCTTTCCCCCTCATTTGGTTTTCCTCCTCTGTATTGGGGTGATGTCATCCCTACAAAGAACCATCATTAACGACCTTGGTATATCGACATTTGTGGTTTACTACCAAGGTTTTGTGGCTAAGTCATCTTCTCCCTCTACGTTCATGCTTCTCCCCGAGATAATAGAGGGTAAAGGTTTAATTTATTCATTACTTTTTGTTATTCCCCGAATAGTATTTCAATTCCCTGTATTGTGTTTATGGATTTAATTCTCTTCTTAATTTGTTGCAGGGTATTCATAGGTTCTTGGTGTCAATACACATTTAACATCAAATTGAACTAATCATGGAAGTCTTCAGACAAGATGATGGAATTTTCTACAATTAAGTTCATTTCCACACTGATTATGAGTTTCCTTTCTATAAATTTGATCTTCAGCTTGTAATCTATTTTTTGGATGTTCGATAGCTCTTTCCTAGTATGTTCCATTGACTTATGGTGTCAACATTTTGTATTGCAAAGTTGGGAAGGTTTCGCGAGGAGAAGTTTTGATAAGATTATGTAATTTCTCTTGCGGGTCTCATTATTTTCCTAAATAGATATGAACGTCCATAAATTTTCATGCCCCCTTCTGAATTAGTCTTAGAAGGGTTTCAAACAGCTGTGGATTACAACTCATTGAGAATAGAATAGTTTCCATTGTTCAATTTTTTTTGTTTTATTTTGTTTTGGTACTATGTTTCTGAGTCCCCTCACATGGCACTAATGGGGTCCTTCACTAATATACAGGAAGGGAGGGCTCATGTTCCTCATGGCTACACATATAATATCCCTATTTTTTGAGAATCTATGTCTTTAATATATGTTTTGTAGTTCTACCCAAAAATTTATTCGCACTCACCATTGTTTTTGAACCAATGGCTGCAAGTAAGCTTATGCTGTGACCATATTTACTTCATAGGATTGAGGGTGTCCTTTCTCCTCTAAATTCTACCCACTATGTTACATGTAATTTCTCATCATGTCTCTCATGGACCTCCCACTGATCAGATTGGTGCAATGATATGTTGGGTTATGGATTTTGTTATCGTTATTTTTAAAGGATAATAGTAGCAATTTTTCCATAAGGAAATCTATTTAAGGGGAAAACCCATTTATACTTGGCATGCACCTTAATAAGGGCCTCTAGTTTGTACTCCATGAATGTTCATAGATAATTGTTATGATATGTAATCTTTGGTGCTATAGTACTAGAAATCATTATGTTATGATGCGTAACCTTATTGTAAATGGAGCTCAAGCCTCCCCGGGTTTCTAGTCTCAAATTTTGATACTTTTCGGAAGTAGATCATTGTATTTCAAGGGTTTAATTTTGTAATATATATTTTTTATTTTTATGTCTTTTCTATTAAATTTGATGGTCTCTTTGGTTATTGGATATGCCATATTTAGATGTTCTTACGCATACTTCCATGTGATCTTCTGTATAATAACTAAGGGTTTGGCCAGAGATTAACACTTCGATCTTCTAACAAAAATACCTTCTTAATTAACTTTATAGCAATGCACACCTACTTATCTGTAATCGTTCCTGGGTACACTTCTGAATTCGACAATCACTCTCTGAATTAGCATCCATTTAGTTTCATCTCGAGTATGTGTCATTTCCCATGTGTTAGGTAAGATTCCCATTTTCTAAAGGGTTTGGCTGGGAGCACGAGTTGTTCTAGTGTTCGTAGAAGGTAGTGGTTGTGGAATTTTTTTTGGTCAACCTTGTTTTAAATAAATTTCCTTCACTACGACGTGCTTTAGTTCCACTTTGTCACCTTCATACCACTCGGGGGAGCTTTGCATTAGTGTCTAGCTGAAACTAACAATGACTTGGCAGCAGAAATATGCTCCTGAGCCTAAACTATGTTTACCAACACACAAAGTCGCTTAAAATTTGTCAATGGCATGGAATGCATATCATCTATTTATTTTACTTGTATATAGTTATGATTTCTTGGTTTTTGATGATATCAAACATATTTTACTAAGGTAGTTTTCTATGAAGCAGATGTTTTCCGAGCTACTTATTCTTAAAATACTTTTGTACCTTCCATATTTCCTCGTCTTTGTATTTAATAGTTCTCTTCCTCGTGGAAGTATAAGACTAGTTTTTTTTTTTTTTTCCTTTTTCTTTTAAAAGGATAATGATTCTTAGAAATTGTTATAAGTATAATTTATGGAAAGAGAGACTGCAATATAAACATAATTAAGATAGAAAATAACCCAAACACTCCAATTATTTTCTGGATACTAATAGCTATATCTAGTTTGCATATTTTATTAGGTATATTTTTTAATTAAATATTTTTTCTCACAAATCATAGTAATACTTGAAAAATCCCTAACTATATACATACATAAACCATACCTCATTATGGTGAAATATGACACATGCAAAATTAATTAATTTGTCCATGAGAGATTAGTTAGACTCCCTTAATGTTATTGCATCCACATACAAAGAAGTGTAACATTTCTTTATCCTACAAAAATTTTAAACATAAAATGCAATTTAACTCAATGAAAGATACCATAATACTAGCCATAATTGTTGGCTGGAAAAATTACTCGGGATCTGTATACGTTCCTCTGAACCGTGAACTGAATCACCAGTTTCCCTTCAACCTAAGATACACTTGTCATTGGCATTAAGAACCTCATTGATTCCTTGGTGTTTTTGTTTTATAAGTTTCCTTCCCAATATATTCGTCCCACTTTTGGGTCTGCCCACCCTTTTTCCTAACCTTTTGGTATTTGTTTTTGTTTTTTCTTTAAATCCTCCATTCTTCTCCCTCATTTCTTTATTTCACTTGAACTTAGTATATTTATCCAAGTAAGTGATTTAATAGATCCTTCTCTCCCATCATAGTAAATCATGTCTATTCCCTCCTAGGTAGTTTTAGGAGACATTTGAGGGAAGCTTTATGTTGACTTTAACCACCAATAACTATTTCCAACATGGCAAGAATCTTCTAACTCTAGTACCTCTTTCTGGAGTAAAGTCCAAAATTTTATTTATTAATACTATCTATATATATATATATATATATATATATATATATATATATATATATATATATATATATATATACACACACATACATTCACAGTATGATATGGCTTACCTAGTGACACAGTAAAAAAATGTAGTCCATGTTTGAAATAATAAATTATTAAGATAGAAAAAAGAGGTGTATTACAAATAATTTGGTTAATGTAAGCTTCTATCATTGAAGTTTTATAACAAGAGGTTATTACCTTCATTTCGTAGACTATCAATATCATGTTATAAGGTATATAGGGATAGTTTTTATCAAGATTGTTTTTCTTATGGAAAGTAGAGTTGATAGTTTCAAAACAAAAAAAATTGTGAAATAAATCATATTGGCATTAATGTACCAGTTGGGGGGTTTATCTTATGGTGATCTTATGAAGTCAAGCGTAATGAGAAATATTATTTTTTATATAACATGTTATTCCACCAATTTCTCTCCGAAAGGATTTTCCAAGGATAGAATAAAAGGAATTTCCAGGGACAGTCAATTTCACTTCGGATCCAACTTAATAGATGATATTTACACCATTGAAATGCATGAAAGTTCAAGAAGATGATCCGAAATGTTCCAAATTCCTATTTATCACTCTTACTTTGTTCTCTATCTCTAATAATAACTTTCTTGTTTCTAATGATTTCCCATACTTCGTTTACTTTTTCAACCTCTTTCGTCTAAAATAAATTAATAGTTAAGTATTTAATTTCATAGTATATAATTTTTTTTTAATATTATATTTTAATTTAATTTTTTTGAAATAAATACATAAATTTTGTATATAAAGAATATTATTTAAAAATTACATAATTAAGATATAAACTAAAAATATTTTGAATAACTATAAATATTTTTATCTATTTAAAAATATATTAAATTAGAGAAACATTAATAGTGACGGGTTTAAATATAAAAAATGACGACCAAACAAACAAACAAAATTACCTTTTTACACTAGATTATTCATATAATCTTATTAAAATAATTGTGATGCACAAATATATTTAAATAAATTTTTATTTAAATTTATAAAAATAAAAATAGATATATAAATTAACTTTTCCAAGTTCATGGAATCTCGTTCAAGCTCATTATCAAGGTGATCGTTAATTAAGTTGTAATCTTATTTTTTAGTTATATATTTAAATAATTAAAATAATTGTGATGAACAAAATATCTAATTAATTTTTTTTATTTAAATCTATTAGATAAATTTTTAAAGATTTCTGAGATAAAAAATGACACATACGGGTAACCAATTGCGCCGCCACAACACTTGCGCTAATTAAATAAACATTTCATATAATAATTTCTATTTGGAAAATATATGTATCAATAAAATATAATATAATATTTTAAAGTATCCTTTTAATCTTACAATAAAATTTTTAAAATTTATATAAATTTTAATTTAAAAATATACAATCATCATTCATTTTAATAAATGGCATATTTAGAATTATTTTTGTTTGTTAAGTTATGTGAGTTAAGAGATGATTGACACACTTAACCAGATTCTTGATTAGTAGTGATCCAAGGATATTTAAGCCATCAAAATCACCTCGCAGTCGCACCTGACATCAGCTACATCAGTCATGCCAACGTTTAACATGGCTAGATCTTTTCCGAGAGCTTCAAACAAAGTAATAGGTTGCAAAAGAGATTCAAGGGATGCCCACAAATTAAACTAAGGAGCTCTACAAAGAATCTAGTGTTGTGGAGTTCTTTAGATCTCTTAAGGCCTAAAGAGAAAGTCAAATTGAATTCTTCCAAGCCTTAATTAAAAAAAGGATGAAATCAATTAGCTTCAAACAAAGTAATAGGTTGCAAAAGAGATTCAAGGGATGCCCACAAATTAAACTAAGGAGCTCTACAAAGAATCTGTGGAGTTCTTTAGGTCTCTTAAGGCCTAAAGAGAAAGTTAAATTGAATTCTTCCAAGCCTTAATTAAAAAAAGGATGAAATCAATTAGCTTCAAACAAAGTAATAGGTTGCAAAAGAGATTCAAGGGATGCCCACAAATTAAACTAAGGAGCTCTACAAAGAATCTAGTGTTGTGGAGTTCTTTAGGTCTCTTAAGGCCTAAAGAGAAAGTCAAATTGAATTCTTCCAAGCCTTAATTAAAAAAGGATGAAATCAATGTTTTTTTTTTTTTTTTTTGGAAAAATCACAACTTTCTATTAATATTAAAAAAGGTACATAAGTACATGCATAATGTGCATTCCTTTACTGTCCCAAATGGAATAACTAATCAAGTGCTCATGTCCATAAAATTCAAAATCAGAAAGCAAAAAAATAAATTTGGGAGTAAGAAAAAAAGCTTAGCCACCATTTTCTACCTTTCTTCTTTTGGCCATCCTCCTTGATAAGGATTGACTATTAAAATAATTAGTTGTTTCTCTTCTATCATGCTTGGTTGTTCCTTACATGAGTCTATGCTCTTAGATGTATAAGGACATTTAAATCCTCCTATCTCCTTCTCCTTCTAACTTTCTTGGCCTCAATGTCCTTCTCCTTCTACATTTCTTGGCCTCAATGTCCTTCAACTCTAGGATTTTGCAAACTTGATACCACTACTTCTTGGTTGATTTCCTCATTGATGTAGGAGCATTCAGCTCAACATCATTACTGTATTCTAGTAGACATAGGAGGTCTTGTGTTTTAGGGAAGCTGGTTTCCTAAGTGTGAATGAATGTAATTATTTAATGTTTTTAGTGATTTTAATGAGAATAAAATATTCCCAGGCATAATTGTAAATATTCTCGAATGTAGGAGAATATGAGAGATTTAGGATAGTTGAGTGATGAAAGGATTGAGAATTGATTGTAAAATGCAGATTAGGAGTTAGTTTATGATTTTGTGGATTTGAGAGAACCCTTAGGGATGAGAAAGAGATTTTAGCATTTTGTTGAGAAGCTTATGGATCTAAACCAATAATTGGTTTTAGAATCCCTTTTTGTATAAATGTAAGCTTAAAAGGCATAGACTGAGGTTAAAAAGTTAGATGTTTGAGATAGGCTAGATAGATAGCTAAAGTGTGGTTGTGAGCCTATGGGCAGAGTGTGGAAAGAGGCCATTAATTAGATGAATTAGGCCAGAAATATAGAGCCTTAATATGTAATCGTTTGTTGTATGTGTTGGTATACAAGAATTCGATTCATCATTGCATAAATGTGTGATTGAATATCGAATGATAAATTACCATCAATCAGATATTTGCATAATCTATATATGCAGGCAGAGTTCAACGAATGCACAGAGAGGAAGAGAGCGAGACAGAGGCTCGTAACGGGTCGTTGATCCATTTGAAGGATCAAATTAATGCTCTGGAATGACAGTCATTTAAGAGCTCACAGAGTTTAAACTCGCAAGGGAATCACAACGGAACAAAGAAAGACCTAAAATCATTGAAGAAACCCGACACCACAGTGATCTACTGGAGAAATAAGAGAAAAACCCAAGGAAGCGAGGAGCGAAGAAATGAAGTATCAACGCACACTCGCCGTTGGATCCTTATGATCAACAGCCAAGATTAAGTTGCATTGGCGGAAATTCTATGGAGATATTGGAATCGAGCCTTGGACAGTTGCGATGAGCGACTGCCGATTGATCGTGGGCTGTTGGATCAGAACCAGATCGACGATCGTGATTTAATTGCAAATCGGAAATCAGAGAGATCAAAGAGCTGGCAATAATGGATGTTGCGATAGCAATGAGCTATAGGCCCATACGACGATAGAGATAAAGCGCGATCAGCGATCAGAGGTATCAGCGATCATGGTTTCGGAGATCAGAGTGCAGTGCTGGGGAAAGGTGATGAGGGTTGACCCGATATCACTATAGGCGCAATTGTATATGTTTTGAAATCCGATATTACGTTAATCGCATATCGGATGTGATAGAGGCCTTTTTTGATGAAACCCGCCGAGGAGCGATATGCAATAGCGATAAAGGGAGTCTTGGTATCTGTGTAGAGACCGTATTAAAGCAGAAAGGTATGTTTTATGGGTATTTCCATTGTAGATGGTTTATAATGAATTTAGCGTGGATATAAGGGTTTATGGGTTAAGTCCATGGTATAACCAATGTTTACAGAATGGTTTAATTATATATGCGGGCATATATCTTTGGGTTAATAAAAGGCAATTGAAGGTTTAGAAGGATTTATTAAGTCTCGATAAGTAAATGTGATTAAGGGTTAGTCTATGTTGGGCATTAGTAAATCATTCTATATAGAAATAGATTAATGGGGCCTTAACCTTAATATTGAAGATTTAACTTGGCAGCGAGTTAAAATTCCTGGGATAGACAGGCTATGTGCATAATCCATGCAAACTGTGGGTAAAGTAGGGGTAACCCTGCTCACTCATTCACTGAAGTTATATGTGGGTTTGGGTTTTCCTCATTTACGGGGGTGCCCATGTTCTCCTCTTCCTCTTCTTAGTTGGGTTGTGGTGTTGGGAATTTCCATCCCTTGGGAATTATTTCTACATTTTTTTCTTCCTCGGATCTTTCTTTGCCAAACGACATGTGGCTTGTAAATGTCTAGCTTGAAGACATGGATGACACTTGGATTTTTTTTTCTCATGATCTAGTATCTGTTTCCAATGCTGGTTGTTGTGCGTCAAAAGGATATGGTTAGGTATTCCTTTCCTAAGGTCTTCCTCTACACAGATCCTGGCAAAAGTATAAACTTATTCTTCAATTCTTTTTGTATCCATCTTAATATATCTCCTCAACATGTTACCAATTCCTTGTAGTACTTTTGTATGCCAGAAATGAAGGGGTAACTTATGCAATCTTACCTTACCTAGACCAGTGTTTTCGAGACCATCATTGAATTTGCATCATAATCTAGGAACCATGTGGTGATAAACAGTTCCGCATTTCCCAGAACTATGGAACCTCTTGTAAAATGAAACCTTTGACCTCTGATGATTCAAATTTTACTATGAAAAATCCCTTGCAACATAAGTGAATCTCATAGTTTACTGTCCAAGTCATAAAGATCCACTCAAAGAGATCCACAGGTTTTGACTAGAAACCATTGAACCCGTAAATGATTTCCTAGGATTGATAGGTTGTATGGATATTATTTATCTCTTCTAGATTTATTATAATTAATGTTATTTGATTCATCTACTCCGCAAGATAGAGCTGAGCAATAGTAAGAGTTTCTTCATATTTACATAAAGCAACGAACTTTCCTTTGAAGGAATATAGGGAATATTTGAATGAAGTAAATCCATTGGTTTGTCCCTTGTTAACCCTTTGAGGATATTAACCCTTTGAGGATATTAGATCTGCTGAACCCCACCCCACAACTTCAAGTTGATGATGATTGAGGAGTTTCGTTCTACACCGTAATGCCGTAAGCGCATTTGGTCCTACATAGATTTACCTGCCTAGATCAGACTTTGAATTCCAGTATAATACCGAATCTGTTATGGATCTCTCATATCAAATCTCTCCACAGAAAGTGCTTTAAAATCCCTAAGATGATTGATTTTACCGGGGGGTCTTTGCAAAAATTTGCAAGACTCCATTCTAGCATGAAACAAGTGTTTTCTCCCGGTTCACTGATGGATACTCTTCACGGAAAAGATTTGCCTACTATCCTCGTCATGTTCTACCAAGAACCGATTTAGGGAGGCTAGATCTGGTCTTACAACTACCAGATCCATAGTAATGATGAGTAGATCTACTATATAATCTATTTCCGTCGCTAGATCCATGTCCCTCCACCTATCATCTGACCCTTTTGCCCTTTTGGCATCCAGATCTATATCGTGAAGGGAGCGATTCCATAGATCTGTGGTGGACTCAGCTTCACTGTTCGTATCTGCATGGTGGTTTCCTTCGCGGATTTCTGGTGGGCAGATAATCATCCCAGGGCCTCGCGAACTCTTAATTTCCTCCGCGCACTTTGATCCTTGCGATGGATTGATACCACGCCCACCATGAGACTCATTTACACCTCCACAGAAGATCATGCGGGGGTTCTTCAGGGGCTCTAATAGTTCATCCTGATCCGATCCATTTAGTATCAGATAGCTGCCGAAAGGATCACCTTGGGTGACGACACTATACTGAGGAATGACGACGTCCCTGCTATCTCGAACCATAGACATCGCTCCTTCTCTAGTTACTATCTAGCAGTCTATTTTCGGACGAAACAAATTGTTAGGTTGCTATTATAGATTTCATTATGCCCAATCAACCGACTTTTTCACTGCCAAATATCTTAATAAAACACTCTGTTACTGCTTGCTCTACTCCTAGTGGGTTAAGACATATATCTATATAAACTCAATTAATATTTTTAATTTCTCTTTTAAAACTCTTATTTAGTAATTATAAATTATATTCCTATTGCGCCAAATATTATTTTATTAAAATTTTCAAAGAAATCTCCTTACTAATAAAATATATTCTCCTTATAATTATAAATGTAAAATTTATATTGCTTTAGAAAAATAATTTCCCTATTTAAAAAAAATGGGATAAAAATGGGATAAAACTATTGTATATCATATTTATCAAAAATAAAATAAAATTGTAATGACATGTGATAAAATGGAGATATAAAACATCCACTTTTATGTAAGTTTTTTTTAACCATATTTGGAAAAAATTACTGTTAATATCAATTTGGTTAGAACTGTTTTACCATTAGTGTTTTACAATTAAATATGAGATGTTGATATTATTTCCCTTGAAAGTGTTTAATATGGATAAAATGGTGTGGTGTTTATGACTCAGTGTAAACATTTAAATATGAATTTATATGACAATTGCTAATGTCTTTAAATAAGTAAAAACATTTAAATATAAACTTAATATAATAAGAGATATTTTTTTTATAAAATTAAAGATTGAATCAAAAATTAAATTAATAAATTATAAATAAGTAAAAACATTTAAATATTAACTTAATATAATAGAGATTATTTGGATAAAATTAAACATTGAGTTCAAAAGTTAATATTAAAATTATAATATTATCTAGCTCTCACAGCTAGCTCAATTTGTTCAGTCCCCTGGTCAAACAAACTTGTCATTCGAGGTTCATGGGTTCCTCGATGCCTTGAGAGCTAGGTTCATAATCGTTTTGTTGGGATTGTGAAATGTGATTCATTTAGGTAGATCCACCATTAATATTATATATTAATTATATATATATATATATATAAATATAATGAATTTGATTTAATTTTTATATTATAAATTTATTTTTATTATTTTAAAACTAAAACTATTTTTTTTATATTATAATATATGAATCACATTAAAATAAATTTACTAATTATGATAGTTCCAAAAATGTAATTAATAAATATATGAATTTTGATGTGTTTTAAGGTTACAGATACCAAATTGGTGTATGAGACCTCCTTGTTTGTGAGACAAGGGACCTACCTCCTGAAAATACATACTCTACCACTCTAGTTATCTTTTAGGAGGAAACCCATGCTCTTAACCATTAAACCCACTCAAATTGTATAGTTCAATATTTAAAATAATTCAAGTATAATCAATAAATATAGTTCAATATTTAAAATAAACTTTAAAAAAATAGATTATAAAATTATAATATTAGTAAAGAAAAAATATCGTATATATATAATATTGAAACTATATTGTATTAAGAAAATTTAATTAATATTAAAAATAAAAATATTTTTTTTTCAAAATTTTGATAAATTAAAATAAATTATATCTCAAGAGATTTAACATTATGGCTAATAATAAAAGGTTTTTACATATATGGAGAAATTAAGATAGATGTTACGATGGATTGAATTGTTTTGTCATAATTAACTTATCCATATTACTTACCAGGTCTATTAATGGTAGAAGCAATCTCATTTATATATATATATATAGGTTATTTAAACTTTTTTATATATTACTCTAAATGAAAAAAATTAATTTATTATTGATTTAAAATTATAAAGAAAATAAAAAATAAAACTGTATAACTTACAAAATAGGTTAATAAAAATAAATTTATACTTAATTTGTTTTATAATATTTAATTATTAAAAAAACAATATTATTATTTATATCTATAGAATATTTCAGTGTCTCTAATTGGGTGTGGTCTGAGGAAAATGGCAACATGTGTAGTTGATCTCACTACGTTGAAGTATGAAGAGCATTAAAGGTTGGAGGTGGCATGGCTATCTTTGTGTATGCAGTCACGTGTGGTGTTATTATCCCCTGCTCATCCAGATGTATGCCATTTGTAACGAGATAAGGGAGTGTAGGTACCACCTATATCAGTGTCTACTCAAGATGCAGTGTTACAAGGTTTTTGATTAATTGGTTTAGAAATTTCGGTAGCTTTCCGAGCATAAGAAAGAGCTTCGTGAACCAGAATTTCAGAGGGAAACTCTTTACAAACGGTGATATGGTAATTTATGCTCTAGAGACCAGAGGCTTTTTGATGAAGGAGCAGGTTGGAATTTTGTGATTGGGAACTTATTGTTGAGTTTGGAGGCCAATTTGCCATGAGCATTTCTGGTCTTCAAAACACTGTGTTACTTACTGTGTTACTTTCCTTTGTGGAGGGCTTGGAGCTTAGCTCACTCTTGGTAAAATTCTAAATTCCTTCACATATCTTAATTTTGTTGTTGCATTATCTTTTGGCTTCAGGTAAATTGTAAGTTAGTTTGATAGTGCTTGCTATATTGTGAGTTGGCTTGTTGCTTCGATATTTATCTGGGTTGATAGTGGTTGTACTAGGGTTAGATACTTGTGATTGGGATGTATCTTGGCAGTTGTGATCTGATTGAATTCTCGTTTAATTGGACTATTGGTTTATTCCTAGTATGAGTCTTTGGAACCTTGTTTTTTCGTGTGGTTGCTACCTGAAAACCTTTGTTTCTCCCGTTATGTTCTTTATCCTAGCTAAACTTGTATTGACTTTGATGGCACTATCAACCAACTCCGCGCATGGGGAATAGAATAGGACGTGTGGAGTTTAAGGACCCAAAGTCATAACCAACTCCTATTCAATGTCAGAGCATGGTTAGTAGAATAGGAGGTGTGGATTTTAAGGACCCAAAGTCATAATTGAGCCCATCAATAAGCTCGAGAGGACACTGAGTCATCCCACTTGGCTCTTCCCTTAATATTTGAAGTGAAATTCAACACCTTGAGGCCAAGGCAGTGAGAGATAGGCATGAATTTTCTGATTCAAAGCTACAGGGGATTTTGGGCAACAGATTTTGGACCCTAGCCACACGAGAAATAGATTTTGGAGCCTAGGGGAATTTGGGCAACAGAGTTTGGACCCTAGCCACACGGGCAACAGAGTTTGGAGCCTAGGCACATGTGAGGTCAAAAAAATAGTACCTTCAAAAATTATTTCTTTACTGGAAAGACAAAACACAACAAATCCCTGATAGGCAGGATTCTTATGGAAAAGTAAGTTGACAGAAGATGTGAAAAGAGAACAACGAATTTGTAAGGCAGGATTCTTATGGAAAAGTAAGTTGACAGAAGATGTGAAAAGAGAACAACGAATTGGTAGTTTTATGTGGAGAAAATGGACACTTTCCTAGCTGAAATTGAACATTGTCCATGCATTTCCACAACATCTGCTCCCTCTGGTTCTAGTGCAAGAGATGTGGCACCTTAAGGATGTGAAAAGAGAACGACGAAAAGGGAAGGACGGAATTTGTTGTTTTATGTGGAGAAGATGGACACTTTCCTAGCTCAAATTGAGCACCGTTCGTGCATTGCCGCAACATCTTCTCCCTTTGGTTCTAGTTCTAGTACAAGAGATGTGGCACCCATCACTTCTTCTAAATCCTAGCTATTGAATTATCGTTGATGGTCTTTTGCAGTAAACACTCTAGTTATGTTGCAATGTTACAAATTTTGTAATTTTAAACTAATTACACCATGCGAGACGGTAAAAAATATCTGATTTAATTTCCAAATCAGCTTCTTCTAAATCCTAGCTATTGAATTATCGTTGATGTTGATGGTCTTTTGTAGTAAACACTCTAGTTATGTTGCAATGTTACAAATTTTGTAATTTTAAACTAATTACTCCATGGGAGACCGTCAAAAATATCTGATTTTAATTGCAATGTTACAAATTTTGTAATTTTAAACTAATTACTCCATGGGAGACCGTCAAAAATATCGGATTTTAATTCCAAACCCATGTCCCGTAAGAATGCTTATAGTGGCTAAATAAACTATGTATTGAAAACTTTGATTTTGCGAAAAGAAAATAAATTATAAAAAATTCACTAAAAATAAATTTATTTTATAATATTTTTAATATAAATTATTGAATGTTAACTATATATTAAATTACATTTATCGTGGACAGTGAGTTGTTTATTTGGAAGGCCAGACATCCGAATATGAGAAACAATATTATCAAAACCTCGTGACTTGCATGAATATTGTTGAATTTATTTCAATTCAATTGGATATTTTAAGAAGAGGGAAGACAATTATTTGAACTAATTTCTATCTTTTAAATAAAATCAATTACTATCCATCAAATTTAAAACTATTATTGAAATCCAGAAACAACAAAACCTATTATACAGTACAATCCAGATAACAAAACCTACTCTACAGTTCTCAACGATTGTGAAACCAATTTTGTGATGCCTTTCATGAAGCTATGACTGATCGAGGCCGGGAGGGATGCAAGAGTCAGGCGTCTCGTGGAAGGAACAACACATTAATCTCAGCCTTCTCCACTTCAAGAGAAATCACATTACTTTGTTTTAGCCTTAAAATGGATTTTCAGACTAAGAAATGTTGCAATTTCCTTATTCGGCAAAGGTGTGTTTTGTTTTTCTTGTCATTGATGGGGAATCGTCACTGGAAATAGAGATGAATTGGCTCGTGTTTTCGTTACGTTGAATTCTCTGAATGTGGCTCCTGACAATGTTTCAACAGTATTCCGCATCCAGCAAAATGTTGGGTTGCGCATGGAGTAATGGCGTAGGTGTTTCAGCCTCAATTTCGTTACAATTAATAAAAATGACGTAAACAGAACCAGCATCACTTTCAACTTTTAATTTATTAATATTATTTGGAATGTATTTTCTCTGTGAAATTCTTAAACATTTGTTAAAATATATTTACCTAGCATAGGACTACAGCAACATAATTAAGTTGAACTAGAAACTTTTTTAACTTTTAATTTATTAATATTTGGAATGTATTTTACCTTCGAATTTAGTAAGTCGAGTGGATAGCGACATTGCTTTGTTAAGGAACATAGTGTCGTAAAGATGATTGGTTGGGAATTTTGTGGTAAAAATTATAACCATGTTGAGAGTTGCTGTGATTAAAGCTCAATCCGTGATGGTTTAGATAGCTTAAATATCTTTAAATTGGGATATCCCATAAAATCATGTGTTGAAATTCACAAAACTTAACCAAAAACACTTCAACTCCATTAAACATTTTTAAAAAATATAGTTACTTTCCTATTCCATCATGGTGAACCTGTTTTTTTTAATAAGTAAAGATAGTTTGTACTATAAACATGAGTAAGATAGAAAATAACCTAAACACTCTAATTATTTTCTTTCTGCGTACTAGTAGTTGCACCTAGGTCGTATCTTTTATCATGTATTAACAATTTTATTGATTTTTTTTTGGTTTTTTTTATAAGTTTTTTCCGCAAGGGTCTAGCTTTTTAGTCGGCCAGCCTTTTGCCTAGGCTCTTTTTTGTTTTTACATTTTTCTTGCACAACGTTTTATTTCCCCTTAACTTAGTTCTTAGTCCTTTTCCAACTAAAGTGATTTAATAGATCTTTCTTTCCCATCATATTAAATCATGTCTATTTCTTGCATTGTTTCACCTGAGCTTAGTCTTCTCCAACTCAGTGATTTAATGGATCTTTCTCTCCCATTATATTAAATCATGTCTATTTCCTCTTAGGGAGTTTTAAGAGACATTTAATAAAATCTTTATGTTGCCTTTAACCACCAATAACTATTTCCAACTTTGCTAGAATCTTCTAACTCTAGTATAACTTTCTCTAGTAATTTCCAAAATTTTATTTATTACTAATAGTCTATTAATTTACATCACAAAGTGTTTATCACACACATTATTCAAGTGATATGGCTAGGGATTCAAGTGATATGGCCTCCCTAAGTGTTTTATCACATACATTATTCAAGTGATATGGCTAGGGATTCAAGTGATATGGCCTCCCTAGCCATACAGTCAAAAACTATAAACATTAAATTGTTAACCTAGAAAACAGTGAGATATTATAAATAATTTGATAAAGTTGGAGTCTCCTAACAACCAAATATTACTTTCATTTCTTAGACTATGAATATCATGGTCTAAGGTATATAGGGATAATTCTTACCAAGATTAATATACATTAAAATGTGAAATATATATTTATATAAATACTACTATAAATTAAGCTTTATTTTATCTATAAATTAAAATTAAAATAACTAATGATTTATATGGATGGCCATTATATTTTAGAATTTAATTTTTAAATTTAATTAATAAGTATAGTTCAATATTAAAAATAGTTTTTTGTTTTTACATACATCTATACACACTACATATTTAAGAAAATAAATTATAAAATTATAAAATATTGTAAAAAAAATGACATATATGTATGCAATTACATGGGTTACTAAGATTGTTAAGAAATTTAATAACATTAAAAATAAGGATATTTCTATAGATAAATATGTTAATCTAAATTTTGATAAAATTAGAAGTGTGAATATTTCTATATATAAAATGTGAAATTTATATAAATATAAATAATAGTATTAGGAATGAACATAAATTTATCTCAAATCTAGATTTATCATTTACCTATAATTTACCTATGGCCCAAAAGAATCAAATCTCTAGATAAAAGAATTTACATATTGAGAGATTTAATCCTTATTAATACTTAGATGGGTGTAGAATAATTTTAAATTATATTGAGAGATTTAATCCTTATGAATACTTAGTTAGATGGGTGTAGAATAATTTAAATTGTTTTTTCATGATTAACTTATTCATGTTACTTAGCCGACCTATATATGATTTAATTCTTTCCCTATTTATTGAAAAAATAATCATATATATATATATATATATATATATATATTATATATATATTATATATATTATTTCATGTTATTTAAAACTTTTTTGATTTAATTCTTTTTCTAAAAATAATCATATATATATATATATATATATTCATGTTATTTAAAACTTTTTCTTTATTATTTTTTAAATGATGAAATTTTTATTTATTACATATTTAAATATTGTGAAAATGAAAAATGAAAAACTTTATAACTTACAAAATATGTCAATAAAAATAGATTTATACTTAATTTATTTTATAATATTTAATTGATAAAAAAATATTAATTATTATTTATAGCTATAAAATATTTCAATATCCCTTATGGGTGTGGTCTCACAAAAAAGGTAGCATGTGTAGTTGATGCCACCACCTTGAAGTATGAAGGGCATTAAAGGTTGGAGGTGGCATGTATACCTCTATGCATGTGGTCACATGTGGTATTATTATCCCTTTATCATCCAAATGTATGTCATTTGTAACTAGAGAAGGGAGCAGATGTACCACTTATGTTGTTGCTCAGTCAAGAATTTGTATGTTTCTATTGTTAGAAGGTTTTGACTAGTTTTTTGAGGATGTCAGGATGGAACAATGCGCGGGCTTCAATTGGTTTAGAAATTTTTGCTGCTTTCCAAGCCTAAGCAAGAGCTTGGAAAACCATAATTTGATATGGAAACTCCTTACAAGGAGTGATACAATAATCTATGTTGTGGAGACGAAAGGCTTTGTGAGCAAGGAGGAGGTTGGGAGTTTATATTGGGAACTTATCGTTGAGTTTGGAGGTGAAATTTCCATGGACATTTCTAGTCTTCCAAACATGATGTTACTTTCCTGCATGCAACACTTGGTTCTTGGCTCACACCTAGTAATTCTAAAGTCCTTCAGTTATCTTAAGTATATTGTTGCATTATCTTTTGGCTTAAGGTAAGTTGGTTTCATAGTAGCCCCTGACTGTGCACTGTGAGTTGGCTCGTTTCTTAGTCGAACATATTTATCTGGGATGATAGTAGTTATAATGGGATTAGATACTTGTTTGAGGGTTCTGTATTGGCTACTTTGGTTTCATCCTGACTAAATTATTGGTTACCTACGACGGAATATTGGTTTATTCCTAGCACGAGTTGTGTTGACTTTCTATGAAGCCTTTTCCTCTTTGTGTTGTCGGTGCTTAAACACCTATGTTTCTCTTTTCATGTCTTGTATCCTAGCCAAACTTGTGTTGACCTTCGTTAGCACTATCAGCCAGCTCCCATGTAGTGTTAGTGCTTGAAGAGAAGAATAGGGGGTGTGGAGTTTGTGGCCCCAATGCCGTAATTTAGACCAACTGTAAGCTTGGGAGGCTACCGAGTCATTCCACTTCACTCTTCTCCTTAATATTTGAAGTGATATTCAACACCTTGAGGCCATGGAAGGCAATGACAGGCATGCCTTTTTGGATTCGAATGTACTAAGAGAATTTGGGCAATGGACATTGGACACTAGCCACAACAAGGGTCGAAAAAAACAGTAAATTCAAGAATTATTTCTTTACTAGAGAAAAGAAAAACCTGATAGGAAGGTTTGTTATGGAAAATTAGGTTGATAGATATAATGTTTTCGCTAGTCTATTTATGTGAAAAGAGAACAACATAATCTGCAGTTTTATGTGAAAAAGATGGACACTTGCCTCGCTAAAAATGAGCACCATATTCCATGCGTTTCCACAACATTTGCTCCCTTAGGTTCTAGTTCAAGAGATCTAGCACCCTCACTTGTAAATCCTAGTTATTAAATCATTACTAATAGTCTTCTGCAATAGACACTCTAATTATATTGTAATGTTACAATTTTTGCAGTTTTTGACTAATTATTTCATGTCAAAAATATTTTATTTTCGAAAACATCTACATGGATAAACTATGTACTGAAAACTTTGATTTTGGAAGAAACCATCTGCATAGATAAACTATGACAACTTTGATTTTGGAAGAAACCATCTACATAGATAAACTATGTACTGGAAAATTTGATTTTGGAAAGTAATTAATCTTAAGCTAAAAGAAAAAAACTATAAAACATTTCGATAAAAATAAATCTATTTTCAATTTACTTTATGATATTTATAATTATTAATATAAATTTACTTTATGATATTTATAATTATTAATATAAATTATTGAATATTAATGATACAAGAAATTACGGGTATGGTCAGTACTCAGTATTCTTATTTGACAGTGAGCTATTTATAATGTCTTGCAATACTCAAAATAACTGTGGCATTCAAATCCGAGAAACAATATTATCAAAACCTTGTGATTTGCATCAACATTGTTGAATTTATTTCAATTGAATTGCAGATTTTATGGAAAAACTTGATTTTTATATTTTTAAGTTAAGATAATTGTTTAACCTACTTTTATCTTTTTATATAGTTGATACATATCTATCTTTTTATATAGTTGATACATATTATTTAAAAATATTGAATATTTTTAGTGTAAATCATATTAGGAGTATTTGGTAGAGACATTTAAAGCCAATCAGTATAATTCATCCTCAAAACAAAATATTCTTAAAATCTACCATCCAAATAACAAAACTTAGCCATAAAAAACTTTAAGAAACTCTAAGGTTCTCAACGAAAGTGAAACTAATTTTGTATAATTCATCCTCAATATAAGATATTCTTAAAATCTACCATCCCAATAACAAAACTTACCGATAACAAAACTCTTCTCAACGAAAGTGAAACTAATTTTGTGATGACTTTCATGAATCTATACAATTCAGATAACAAAACGTACTCTTAAGTTCTCAACGAAAGTGAAACTAATTTTGTGATGCCTTTCATGAAACTATGACTAATCGAGGCTTTTCGATTTTACCTTTCCCACGGGCTCCATGAGTCGGGTGTCGCCTGGATTAAAATGGATTTGCAGGCTAAGAAATGTTGCAATTTCCTTCTTCGGGAAAGGTCTGTTTGCTTTTTTTTTTTTCTCCTAAAGATAAAGGACTTTGGATCGTGAACTTGGCATTGTCATTGATGGGGAATCGCCATTGGAGAGAGATGAACTGGCTCATGTTTTCGCGCCTTTGAATTCTCTGAATGTGGCTCCTGACGTAATTTCAGCAGTATTCGGCATCCAGCAAAATGTTCGGTTGCTCACGGAGGAATGGCGTCTGTATTTCAGCCTCAATTTCACTACAAAGTATTGGAAATGACGTAAAAAGAGCAAACTTCCCTTTTAACTTTTAATTTATTTATATTATTTGGAATGTATTTTCCGTGAATTTGTTAAACATATTTTAAAATGTATTTACCTAGGACTACAGCACATAATTCAGTGCGAACCTTTTTTGGCTTTTAATTTATTAATATTGGGAATGCATTTTACTTTCGAATTTAGTAAATTCACTGGGAGATGGATTAAATGTTCTTGGATATAAAGTCTAGTCATTACAAAATTCATATAATCTAACCAACTTTAACTTTATTAAACATTTAAAAATTAATATTTACTTTCATATTTCATGACGGCAAACCTATTTTAATTTTTAATTTATTAATATTTAGAATGCATTTTAATTTCAAATATATATATGAGATTAATTTTATTTCAATAAATAATACTAAAATTAAAATTAAAAGTAAATTGATTTTAATTTATATATCTTCTAAAAATAAAAGGTTAACTATATAAATTTTTCAATTTATTAAATATTTTTAAAAATTTATTAATTTTTTTTTTAAATAATTTGTAGAATGAGAAGAACTTTATAGATTGGGTTTCAACATGGTTGAGTACAATATTCATTTAGAATATTATCTATGGAAATATTTTGAATCATATAACATCGGTTCTAGATATGATTGGACATAGTTTGGGAGAGAGATCCCCTCCCACAAAGTAGGAGTATTTATGAGTAATGAGAGACGACCAAAGGAACCCCAACGTTCTTGGGAAAGTAAAGGAAAAGGAGTAGGACCTAAAAATCTAGTGTTGGGCCGGTTGGATTATGAAGTTTAAAGGGAAATGCCTCCCAAGAACTGAAGCAAATCCCAAATTTGTGATACAGAGGAATAAGCTTGAAAAATACAGTGAACATTTGAACAATCATGACTTTATTTGCAAGTTCATAGGAACATTTGAACAATCATGCCTTTATTTGCAAGTTCATAGGAATATGGTCATCAGAGAGGGATCTAGTTAGAGGGATCAAGAAAATGACATTTAAAGGGACACATTTATCTGAAACTTGGTGCTTGAGATTTATTTATGGTAATTTTGACCAATCTAGGGGATTGCACTAAAATGTTTGAGGATTGTCCTTATTTTTTTAACAATGCAGGGTGTTACATGCATTTATGGGAGGAATATTACAAGCTCAAGCTGGAAAATTTTATGGCTCCATCGGTTTGGGTTCAATTATTTTATCTACCCACTAATTTTTGGGATCCTAAAATATTAGAGGGTGCTAGTAACTCAATCAAATTTTTAGTGGATGTTACATGCATTTATGGGAGGAATGTTACAAGATGGATCTGAAAATTTTTATGGCTCCATCAATTTGGGTTCAATTATTTTATCTACACACTAATTTTTTGGATCATGAAATATTAGAGGTATTAGTAACTCATTAAACTTTTTGTGAAAATTGGAGACACCACAAAAAGGGGTTTCTACACTTCATATCCATGAATATGTATATATATGAATATCACTCAACAATTGCAAGACTCTACAGAACTATAGTATCATTAGGTGTAAAAGATGCCATGAATGTGGCTACCCTTTTAGGGATTTACCCTTGACAAAAGTTTAGATGAAAGAAAGTGTTCAAAAGGAGCCACTAGTCAATGAAGATGATGAGGGATTTCAAAAGGTGACAAGGAAATGAAAAACCCCAAAAAAGGTCAACCTAGAGGAAAAGCCCAATCAGTGGGTAATATATTTGTGACACAATACACAAAGGAGAAGCCACAACACATTCAAGAAACCCTAATGCAGAGTGATCCAAAGAGTTGCTAGTTGAAATCACAGTCCAAACCAAAATGCAAGGCCTAGGATGATTTCCAAGAAATAATTGAACAATCGCCATAGGGAATTCATGTCAAAATAGAGACGAAAAAACCATTAAAGGAACTTAGCAATGAAGAAAAAACCCAAAGAAATGGTATTATCTAAATTCTAGATTCATCCTAAAAACTCAAAAGAACTAATATCAAGAAAATTTTACATCACTAAAATCTCAAGGACAAATTCAAGGAATAGAATATTGGAAGAATAGAATAAGCAGATTCAACAATGGATGCAAGTCTTCCATCTTATGCCAACCTAAATAAAGGACCAACACAAAAGTCCATATTCATCCTAAAAACTCAAAAGAACTAATATCAAGAAATCTTTACATCACTAAAATGTCAAGGACAAATTGGAGGAATAGAAGAGGCAGAATCAACGATGGATGCAAGTCTTCTACCTTAGGCCAACCCATAAAAAGGACCAACACAAAATTCCAGTCGAAAGCATGGGAAAAAACCTATGCAAGAGTAGGTCCATACGATCGAAGAACATTCAATGAATACACGACAAGTGGTACCATTAATGAAGGATTGAAGATTATAACATAGAACATAATAGGCCTCAACAATTGGGGAAAATAATGATATTTGAAAGATAATTTGATGAAGGATAAGCTAGAGATCTTAATATAAGAAACTATGATCTCTTGCGAAAGGGCTAGAGAGATAGTTAAGCCATGTGAGAATATATATGATACTATAATTATAAATGTGAAAATATTTTCTAGGTAAATAATTCTGGATGAGACTATAATTATAAATGTGAAAATATTTTCTAGGTAAATAATTCTGGATGAGTCTTAAGTATGAGACTTAAGTCTTAAAACAGAATGACCAATTTTCCACAATAAACATATTTGATAATATTCATGAAAAAAAATATATATGTGAAAAAAAATGTGACTGCAACCTTGGTAATATTATTTACAACCATTCAGGTTCCCCTTGGGCATCGAAAAATGAATTATAGTACAAAAATAACAGTCTCTGTTTGAAAGGGAAACCCTTATGTAGACATCAACGAAGTCTGCTAAAGGTTTTATTAAAAGAGGTGTTATGCCCTTAATATTTTCTTTTACAAATTTCCGTTAAGGGAAAAATAGCCAATGGATAGAGCAAGGCCTATTTACAAATTAAAAACACCAATATATATAGATATATTTTACCACACACCAACTGTAAGTTGAAAATATCGCAACACCCAAACCCTCACAAAGAATTCAAAGGTAAATGAGAACCTGTAACCATCGCAGAGAAGGAAAAGGAAGGATCGAACCCTCTGATAACTCTTCTAGTAAGCTTGTAAAGGAAAGCATCATTTGCGAGGTATACCTACGAGCAAATATAGCAAAGTTAATAATTATTTTAATTCTTCAGAAAGTCTATCAAAGAGAAATATTTTCGGTTTGCCTAGGGTTCAAATTATACCTGTGATAACCTAGTAGATACATTATGTATCGAACAAAGCAAATTAATCCTCGTCATAATCCATATGAAGAACTGAGGGAAAATCCTTGAGAAATGGCAATGTTAGAGTTACGGTTTCTCGAAAATTACATTGAGAAAATCTGGCATAGCAATCCTCTTGGAGCAGCGGGAGTTAAGTTAAAGTCCCATGAACAATTAATGCGGTGGATAAGGGAAACCCTTATCTTAGAGTTGCAATGCCTTAAAAAACAATTAGAAAAGGTGAAACTGTGTTCTCAATACAACGACTAGATAACATGGAAAACCCAAATAGAAAGCGAAAGAGAAACGAAGACTTTTTTGAAGAAATTACCAGGTGAGCAAATTGGAGCCACAACGCCAACTTGCGGGTTGGCACAGTGAAGCTTAAGACGTTACCTAAGTAAAATCAACTGGAGTTTGGAAAGAGTCTCTTAAAAAATATGTGTTTGAGATGCATTAGGGTTTGAAAAATTGCATAGCTTTGTTTTGCAATTGGCTAAATTGCAAAATGAACAACAACGACAGAATGGGGTAGGGTGGTTACCCTAACCGTAACCTGATTGATTTACACCGTTGATCGTCCAGGACAGATCTACACCGTCGAAACAACTGGTTGGCTACGGTAAATGCGCACAGTGTGGACCCCAATCCATTTACTAAAAGACACACATATCGGCCGCCATCACAGATGGAAGTGCAAAAGAAAATACATATATTGCATCCATATTGTGTACTCAAGTCGAGTCTCGCTAAAATATGGCGAACACACAATGAATAAAAAGGAATACCATAATAATGTCAATACATACATATGTTGTGTGGTGACATGGTAATATTATTAACTATTTAGTTTAAGAGCGATGTAGTAGGCGCGTGAAAATTTTCCAAGACCTTGTTCGAGGCTGCAACAAGGTACAAGGTTTTGCATTACCATGTTTTTTTTATTCAACTAGGTGAGCCTCGTGTTTCAACACCTTGATTATAGAGAAACTTTTTACTCTTATTTATTTCACATTTCCACAGTTTAGTCAGTGAAATTACATTGGCGATGAGTTTACATATTTTATTTTTATATATTTCACATTTTCACAAGTTTAGTTGGCTTCAGGGTAGATAAAAATCAGACTTGAATTGAAAAAGAAGGAGTTACAGCTCACAGGTGAGTACTGCACCTAGAGACTGCACTCAAACAAAGAGAACTCTCTCCGCACACTCTCTACTTACATCAAATGAGTAATTACATCATTAAGTACATTGCTAGAATCAGGAAGTTGCAACTAAACTCCTAAACTCTAGGAATAAATCCTAAACTAACGAGATACGTTACAACTTGTGTAACCATTTATCCATTAATACAAAATAATATTAATTATTTTCAACTCCCCCCCTTAACGGAGAAATGATTATCCTGAACTCCTAACATCCCTCTAAACAATTCAAACTTTACACGCCCAAGAGGCTTAGTAAAAATATCAGCCACGTTATCACAAGTTTTACAATATTCAATACATATCTCTTTAGACTATTGTTTCTCTCGAACAAAATGAGATTGAGTATCAATATGCTTGGTATTTTTATGAAAGACTGGATTGTATGCAAGCTTGATTGTACTCTGGTTGTCAGTTTTGATAATAGCTGATTCTTTCTGCTGTAATAGTGTTGCTGCTGATCTGCACTGCTCCATTCTAAACCTTTCCAGCAAGCTTCTTGCATACTTCCCTTGAGTAAGAAAAGTTTGTCCAGTGTCTTCCCATACCTCCAATTCCAGTCAATAATGAAGGTTTCTGAGATCTTTCATCTCAAACACTTGTGACATTTGCTGTTTGATTTCTTTGATCAGATTGTTAGCATTCCCTATTATGATCATATCATCTACATACAAAGAAATCAAAATAATTTGCCTCTGTTTATTAAACTTGGTATACAGATTTGGATCATTCAAGCTCCTATGAAAGCCATGCTGTACAAAAAATGAGTCATTTGTCTCATACCACGATATGGGTGCTTGTTTTAAACCATAAAGTGCCTTTTTCAATTTACACACAAGATGTTCTTGCCCCTTTATCACAAAACCTTCAGGCTGTACTAAATAAATTTATTCCTTCAAGTCACCATTCAGAAATGCAGACTTAACATGTAGCTGGTGTAGCTGCCATTTGTGTTTTGTTGCTAAGGAATGTAGCATTCTAATGGTGTTTAATTTGACTACAGAAGCAAAGGTGTCATCAAAATCTATTCCCTCTTGTTATGAGTAACCCTTTGCTATCAGTCTAGCTTTAAGTTTCTCTATACTCCCATCTGCATTTATTTTTGGTTTGTACAGCCATTTGCGTCCTATGGGGGTTTTACCTTCAGGAAATTCAACCAAATCCCAAGTATGGTTTCTGTTTATTGATTATATTTCCTCATACATTGCAGCCCTCCATCCATCAGTTTGCAGGTTCTACAATCTTTAAAATCTTTGACATTAATGCATAGTCTTTCAATTTAGAAGGTAATCGATTCTTCCTACTTGATCTCCTTGGTAGGGGACATACCTCAAATTTGTCTATTTCAGTGTTTTTTGGGCTTGCATTATTGATTACATTACCTATTACTTCTTTTCTGCTCTTGCTCTTCATCTTCCTCACTGTTTTCTTCCATTAGCAATGGAATGTGCCAGTCACTGTTAGAGTCATCCTTTCTTTCTTCAATCTCTTCTAGTTCTAACATTGTAAATTCCCTAGGATTCCCAAGATTGAAAGGACCAACATGTTCGTCCTCCATAAGTCGCATAAGGCCTTCAACCAGATCAGAAACGAACTGGAAACTCCGTGTTTGTTTCCCATTTCCATAGACTATCAAAGGCTCCTTGTGCAAAGCCTGAGCAACAAAATTACTTACAACCCCACCATCATCAAGGCACATTCGCGGACCGTATGTATTGAAAATTCGAGAAATATGAACCTCAACATTAGTTTTGATAGTCTTCATAGGATTGTGTTTGTAATGCACAGGGGAAGCGGGGCAAGCCAAATGGTAGATCTGATCAACCTCCAACAATAAGGGTTCCACAACATCATGCCTTATCAGTTCAAACCTTGGATTGCCAAAATGATGCAAAACATTCTCCTTCCTTCCTGTGAAGAAATTCTTGACAACAATAACAATGTCGCCTCTTGCCATGAGCTTGTCAACTAGATGACTGCCAACAAAGCCAGCTCCACCCATCACGACAACTCGCAGGGACTTTCTCTTCAAACCTAGGAGCAATTTAGCCCCTGAATTCACCATCGAACCCGAATGATACTGAGCAAACTGAGAAACAGGAGTCTCATAAACAACTCGATGAGGTTTTTCAGGCACAAACCTTCCATTTTCATTAACATTAGAGCCAATAAACTAGGCTTCATGATAAAGAAAGTCGATGCGATGGCGATTCCTATCAAAATAAACAACAGGACTCGCCTGATAATAGACCATGGCTTTTCTGGCTTAAGAGAGTACTCATCATTGTTATTCATATTGGACTGATAAAATTTATGATCCTCTAATGAATAAGTCTTCAATGAGCCACCATCGGGCGAGTCCGATCTGCTGCCACCAGACAGATCAGGAACTCCAATACGTCACCACAGGGCAAATCCAATCTGTTGCCACCAAACAGATCAGGAACTCCAATGCGCCACCTACCGGGCAAATCCGATTTGGTTCCACCGAACAGATGAGGAACACCAATGCACCACCACCGGGAAAATCCGATCTACTTCCACCGAGCAGATCAGGAACTCCAATGTGCCACCACCAAGAAAATCCAATCTGCTACCACCGAGCAGATCAGGAACTCTAATGCGCCGCCACCGGACAAATCTGATCTACTGCCACCAAACAGATCAAGAACTTCAATGTGCCACCACCGGGCAAATCCGATCTGCTACCACCAAATAGATCAGGAACTTTCAAAGTGCCACCACCGGGAAAGGCCGATCTCCAAAAAATTGTAGATTTTCCAAAGAGAAAGAGGTGGGCACTTCTCGATAGCAAAATATCTGTGCCGAAAACAAAATCGACGCGTCTTACGAAATTGGTGTGATTATCATTATCAATTCCATGCCAATAGCAATTTCTGGCGCGCTGGCACGACTATTACCTTCAAAACCTTCTATATCAAGAAATAAAATAGATGTCCTCACTCCTCCAATATCCATTTCTAGTGGTTTACCCCAAACCCAAATACCATTTGTTTTCGTGTCACACATATGCCCAACACCAAAACCTTCTTCACAAGAAAGAGATAGAAGCTGATTGAGAAGAAATGATCTTCGAGAATGGTATGGACCAATGACTGCAACTGCCACAATAGGAGTTTCTAACTTTGAAATTGCATTTAGCCCACCCTTTGCAAGAATTAGTTTTGTATGCCTAGAGTCTGGCTTTATAATAGGTAGCGCTCAGTGATCATACGAGCCTTCTGCTCCGTGCTGTGAAAGAGTGGACGAGCATCCCAACCAACATGTAGATGATAATAATAGTAGAAATGACCATACATGGTGACGCCCATATGCCATTTTTCTTCTTCCGCTGTTGTCTCATCTGTCTACAATCCTAACTCAATTTCAAACCCACAAGCGCACTCGGGTCTCTCTCAGATCTGGCCTGCTAACTAGTTCCTGGGTCACATTATCCACACAAATGCTCTAGTTCACATGAGATACCACACCACACTTTCACTGCGCCACTCTAGTCCTCTCAAAAATGGCGTGATTGATCGCGAAGAAACCGCGCCAACCCTTCTTCCGCTCAGAGATGATTAGTCATCTGAGACCTGTCTTCAGGTGTTACTGCAATCCACCTGATTCTATGAATGCTTCTGTACACTTCTACCACCACTACATTTCTGTAATCAATGATGCATCTTAAAAAAAAATTAAGGCTGTCCCTACTCTATGCTCTGATACGAAGATAAAAATAGAGCTCTGATACCAAGTTAAAAATCAGACTTGAATTGAAAAAGGAGGAGTTACAGCTCACAGCTGAGTACTGCACTCAAACAAAGAGAACTCTCTCTGTACACTCTCTACTTACATCAAATGAGTAATTATATCATTAAGTACATTACTAGAATTAGGAAGTTGCAACTAAACTCCTAAACTCTACGAACAAATCCTAAACTAAGGAGATACGTTACAACTTGTGTAACCATTTCTCCATTAATACAAAATAATATTAATTATTTTCAACTAAGGTTAAGAGTATGTGTTTCATCCGGTTAAAAATCAGAAGGTACAAAATTATAGTTTATTGACTTAGTAGTCAAAATCATTAAGTGAAGATAGGTCTTTTGTCCCACAAACAAAAAAATCTCATATAACCAATTTAGTATCTGAATTCACTATAAATTTAAAATTAAATAATAATAATTGATTAAATATTAAGTTTTTATATAAAAATATTGTTTTATTTTATTTCTTCCATCCATTTATAATATTATTGGTTAAACTTAGATATGTTCTTTAATTCATTTCTTTTACGAACAACAATTAGCTTGTTATATGTCATCTCACTCTGTGCGGAGTACTCGCCTACGCTGCTAAGACTTTACACCATATGGACCAGCGAATTGCTTCAAGATTACTCTACAAAGTTCTCTACCAATTGCTTCAAGATTTACTGTACATACTTCTCTACTATTTAAACGTCGTGTAGGGTGAACATTCTCAATAAATTATGGTTTTACTTTTGGGTTGCAGAATTTTACATTCACTGTGGGAGACATTCTTAGAAATGAAATTAGATTATAGAATTCTTGCGTAGTAAGCAGCATTTTGCTAGTTTTTTGGGTTCTCATTTGATAAACAACATTCTCTTCTTCCATTTTGTTTGGTTCTGCTTTGCTCTGTTTGGATAAAGTTCTATGAAAAATAATGTTATTTTTTTATATTAAAATAATTATATTATTTTTTTATTATATTAAATTAATTATTTTACAGTTTTAATAGTATCATTTTTATATGAAAATAATTATTTTAGATTTTCGAATTTAGTTAAAATAATAAATTTACCTTCCTAGTTCTACATAGGACCATTTGACGATTTGGATTTAACACTAATGAACTCACACGAATAGGACGAAAACTATTCTTATATTTGTGAACTTATTCTAAGTGACAAGAGTACTATGAAAATTAATTCATACCTTCCTAATATATGATGATATCATAAAATGCAAACATAGGAGTCGTTCTTAATTCCGAGAGTTGTCATACCATAAAATTGTGATGGTAGGTACTGTTGAAATTCCTAAAACTTTGGTTTGCATAAATAGTACAGGAATTTATTCATATTTTAATGCTGTAAAGATAACGGTGTGTTCTATTCGTTTTGGAAGTGTCAAACAAGTCAGGGTGTACTTAGACGTCACCGGAATGAGAAGAGTAATGTCAAAAGTTTGTATAAATCTAAAGAATATCTGGCCATGCAACAACTACACAAAAATTAAGAAGAATTTTAAAATGAAAATCTAAATAAAATATGTACCTACAATTAATAACACTTTAAATTAATTAAAAATAAATAAAATAAATATTTATATTATATTATTTTAAAATAAATTAAAAAATTGCAGAATTGAAGCTTCTGTGATTTATAAATAATTATAAAAAGAGTTCGACGTAAATCATATATAGAAAATTTTTGTCGACGCATTTCGAAATGCGCCGACAAAAGTTTTTTATATGTGATTTATGCCTAAACTCTTTTTATAAATAAAAAAATAAAAATACCTCTCAAATTAGTAAAAAATTTAAAATGACCATCTAAATTAGCTTAAAAAAAACTAAAAATTAAAGATTGAAAATAACAAAACCATCCATAAAAGTTAATATCTCATAACTTCAAAATTAAATAAACTACACCATAACGGCATATTATATAGAAAAGGGTTAATTGAAGAAATTAGTATTTCATATCTTCAAAATTAAATAAACTACACTATAACTATATAAAATATATAGAGAGCAGTTAAGTGAAGAATTACTTGTGATAATTTGTTTTTGTGTTTAATATATTTTAGTTTTTAAGAGAAATTAAGAAAAGGAAAATAATATAAATAAAAAAGGTTATATTTATTAGATTTTTATTATTTGAGTTTAACCTATTAAGATTATTAAGTTTTTTAATATTATGTTTTATAATAATAAATTATATTTAGCTTTTAATATTGGGTTTATAATATTATGATTATAAAATAGGTTTTTAATATAAAATGTTTGAATATTGTTATATATTTAATAATTTAGTATATATTAAAATATTGATCATGACATTAATATCGTATTAAACCAACTATATATATATATAATATATATTAATATAAGATTAAATAATATTAACAAAATATTTAGAGAATATTAATAAGTGCTTAATATAAAATTAATGACACATTAATAATATTAATTTACATATTTTAATGTGTCAATTATAAATCAAATTTATATATATAATTATCTATATTAATATATGTGAAATATGACTTACTATTGTTGACATGGTTAGATGCAGTCAACATGGGTATCGTAGTCAACATGGACATCACAGTCAACAATAGTCAAGATGACTACCATGGCCAACCATGCTTACCACCTCGATCATGAACTATCTACAAGTAACCTATAAGGAACGATAATTAACTATATTGAACCATAGTGGATGGTCATGGTTGACAATGGAGGCTTGCAGTGCATAGTCAAGGTTAGCCATAGTCAAACCATGGTTAACCATCAACAACCACCATTGCAATGGTAATCATGGTCAAATAAAGGACAAATATAAACCAATCAGAGTCAAATAATGCTCAACTATAGAAAAACCATAGTCAAAATATGGATAATGATAGTGTAACCATATCAAAATCATCGTCAACTACAGTTAGTCATATTAAACTATGGTTGACCATTACAAAACATGGTGAGATTATGGTCAATCATATTCAAACCATAGTCAATCATCGTCAACCATACTGAAATCATGGCCAACTATAGTCATATAGTTGTTAAACACAGAGAAAATATAGTTAGTGATGTTTAAACATGTTGTACGTGGAAAGTATAGACAATCATGGTAAACCATAGTCAAATGATAATTAAGCATATTCATTCATAGTTAAAACATAGTGAGTGATGTTTAAAAAGGGTGAACATGGAAAACCATAGTTAACATGGTCAAAAAATTAGTCAACACTTAACTTTGGCCAAAGAGAGATGTCTATCATTATTATTGAGTAATATGAATACTCAAATATAGTCAACCAAATTAGATAACCTAGCCAAACAAAGTAAACTTTGATAATCAGTGTTTAAATAGTTTATCATGATCAAACTTGGTAAACCTTATGGTTGACTGTGCTTTACTATCAACACTCCTCATCTTGGGTCAAACATAATATCCTACCATTATTATTGATTAAAAATAATAGTCAAATATAGTCAACAACATCAGTGAACATAGTCAAACAAATTCTTATTAGGCTTTATAATAATAATCTTAGGGTTTATTATATTGGGTTTTATAATGTTAGGTTTTTGTATTAAGCTTCAATATTGTGACATTCGAATGGCACAAAAATCTATCCAACGTTGCATTGCGACAAACATTGTGTCAATGCGACAACCAATCTGACAATCATTGTCATAACGTTACATTACATTGCAATTTATTCAACGTCGTATTGCGATATTATGGAATTGAGGTTTAGTATTATAGTTTATAATATAAGGGTTTTTAATATTGGGTTTAATATTGACTTTATAATTTATAATAGTGAGGGTTAATATTATGGTTAATAATATTAATATTACGGCTGATTATCTTGGGTTTTATAATGTTATAGTTTTATATTAGGGCTTCATATTGTTAGGTTAGAATGGTACAAAAATCTATCCAACGTTACATTGTGGAAAACATTGTATTAATACAACAACCAATCTCGCAATCATTGTCATAATTCTACATTACATTGCAATTTATTCGACATCACATTGTTACATTACAAAATTAGGGTTTAATGTTAGGTTTATAGTATTAGGGATTTTTAATATGGGCTTTATAATATTTAGGTTTCATATTGGGTTTATGATTTATAATATTATAGTTTACAATATTAAGGTTTATCCTATTAATCAATACTACAATCATTGTTGCAATGTTTATCATCACTTGGATTTATAATATTAATATTACTGTTTATAGTATTAAGGATTATAATAATAGGGTTTATCATATTAATCACTTGAGTGTATAATATCAATAATCCCTTGAGTTTATGTCCATATGGGGTAGCTCAAGTGGCGATGGCAGTGGAATGAAGTCTCACCGAACTGGAGATCTTGGGTTCGAATCTTGTGCTACCCTCCCCCCGTAGTGGGGTGAATAATGGACATGTAAAATAAAAAATTGGAGAGTCCTACCAAGCTTACAAAAAAACTCCCTTGAGTTTATATTACTATTAATCCCTTGTATTTATTAATCCCTAATATGTATAATAACATATTAGGAGTTATAATATTAATCATATATTTTATATTTTTAATTAGGGTTTATAATAGTAATCTCAGGGTTTAATGTTAATGCTATGGTTTATAATCCCTTGGGATTATACTACTAATCTTAGCGTTTAATATATTAAACTTAACATTTATAATCTTATGGTTTATTATAGTGTGTTTATAATGTTAGGGTATTGTATTAGCGTTTATTATTATGACATTCAAATGGTACAAAAATGTATCCAATGTTGCTTTATGACACACATTGTCTCAATGTTACATTACATTGCAATGTATTCAAGGTTGCATTGCAACATTCCAAAATTGGGGTTTAATATTAGGGTTTATAATATTTAGGTTTTTATATTGAGTTTACAATATTAGGGCTTAATATTGGGAGTATAATTTATAACAGTTAGGATTAATATTATGGTATATAACATTAATCTTAGGGTTTATTATATTGGGTTTTATAATGTTAGGTTTTTATATTAGGGTTTAATACTTTGGCATCCCAATGGTACAAAATTTTATAAAATGTCACATTGTGACTAACATTGTCTCAATACAAAAACCAATCTCACAATCATTGTGGCAATGCTACATTACATTGCAATTTATTCAATGTTGCATTGTTACATTACAAAAATAGGGTTTAGTATTAGGATTATAGAATTAGGGCTTTTTAATATTGGATTTTTAATATTACACTTTAATATTTGACTTATAATCTATAATATTATGGTTTAATATTAGAGTTAATAATATTAATCTAAAGCTTTATAGTATTAATCATAGTGTTTATAATATTAATCAATGTGATAACCATTGTTGCAATGTTTATAATCACCTCAGTTTATAATATTAATCTTAGGGTTTAATATTAGTTTTGCATTTTATAGTATTGATCCTAGGGTTTAATATTAATCCCTAATATGTAGAATAATATATTAAGGCTTATAGTATTATTATTATAATATTAATTTTAGGTTTGATCTATTAATATTTATATTTATAATATTAATCCTAAGATTTAATATTAATCCTAAGGTTTATAATCCCTTGGGATTATAATATTAATTCTTAAATTTATATTACTTTGGGATTCTAATGTTAATCTTAGGGTTTACATTCATAAGGTTTAATATTAATCCCTTTGGTTAATAATATTAATCCTTTGAGCTTATTAATCCCTTGGGCTTATGACATTAATAATCTCTTGGATTTATTAATCCATTACATTTATAATATATTTTTTTTGTTATGCTTGGTAGTACCTCCTTTTTCTATTGATTTTATGAGCAAGTTACAACCAGTTTTGAAATTTGTTAGGTGGCGTCAACTTGCCCCATGGAAAACGAAGTGTGTTGGCCACCTAACGACATGTTATGTCATCCTGAAACGATAAATTTTGAGTCTTTCTACCCAAGCCATATATGATTGTATGTTCATGTGTATCCTACATCTACTTTCCTACTAGCATAACTATAATTACAGGTAAAAGTAAAAGTTATCCACGTCAAAATCTACAAAAAAGAGAGACATCAACTTCACTATTATGATTCCTTAGTTGAGGTAGATTCAACTGGAGTCGGTTCTTTTGAAGTCGACCTTGAGAGTTATGTTGATGCTAAAATGCAAGGAAAATGCTTTTCAATGCACTGGAGGTGACCATCTTGCTTCTGCATTTGAAACAGTAGCTTCTGGAAATCCTTTTTCTAATACGAGAATGTCTGCATTGTGGCAACCATATTCGAAGCAATTTTGGTCTAGGGCCTTGCCAAAAATTCCTTTCATTGACCAGTAGAGGAACAACGTGTGTTTGAATTGGGTCACTCGGGCTCAGGTATGCCTTGGGTAAGTCACTAAGACCCTCCAGTTGTTCACTCCAATATCCATGGATCCTACCTAATAGTTTAGATTTTCCTCCCACTCCTCTATCAAACTTTTGAATTTATTCATCGATGCCCCCATGATAGGCATCTGCTGCTTCATTGATGATGCTCACATATGACTTACGGCCTCTCAGCTTTCCCCCTAGGATGCTAGATTACCCTTTCTCTTGTCAGCCCTGAACTTTTTCAGTCATGACCACGTGGGGTTGGGTTGTGAGTTTGGCCTACTGGATGGACCATTTTTTTCAACTTCCTTCAAGATGTGGGTGACATTAGCCCGCAACCTTTCGAGTAAGTAGAATTGCTACCAACCTGTTGACCTATACAAAGACCAACTTGCATCCACAAAAGCAGAAAAAATTTATTTCCAACCTTCTAAGGTTCAAAACAAAGTTTAACATGTTTTCTAGAAGCAAACATGGGTTCCAACTTCTAATAAGAATTAGAATTTCTAGAAACCTGGCTCCATACAGTCTGCCTCTCGTGCGTGTGACTCAAAGGATTGCCCTCCCTATGGTGGTAGGAAGTTACAACCACAACAAAATCCCCACCCACCTAGTTACCCTGCTCCCCCTCATGCCAATTCCCCTTAGGCTTCCAGCACCAATCATTCACAGGCTTTGTTACATTTTTCTAGTTCCCTATCAGGTCATCCCCACTCAAATGTGTAGCCATGGCATCACTTTTCGCAAGTAGGCCAAGATTTATGTTCAGAGGAATTCACCCATACCCATTAGCATGAGTAGTTCCACAAGGCCATTTGGAAAAATGCCTAACGGGTCGCATGCATTCTGTTTGCCAACCCTGCAAACCCACCCTACCCTCTCCTTGCAACCCTTTGCCTTTCTTATACCATCCTAAGAAAATCCCCCGACAGATTATCCATATGACAAGCTACATTGAAATAGTGACACCTCCATGCCAATTCAAAATATATAGCCCCCAACTCGACACATGCACAAACATTACAGGACTCAGACTCTAAAAACCCCGCAGAGTTATACCTGGCCAATCCAAATCATAATTCGAGTAGACTTTTAGCATGGCGAAAAGGGAAAGGGAGTAAAGAACATACCAATTCACCAATGCTATGCCTTGTTAAGCTTGCACGTGGTCCTTCCTTTCTCCATAGCTACAATCTCCCTTCAAAATCAAAGTTTTCGACCTCTTCATGCACTCTCCCAATCCCTCACACCAAGATTGATTTCTTCTCCTACTAGCCGTGCCCCAGTTGCCCAAAGCGACCCTCCTAGCGATGCCCCACATGTGGAGGGTGGTGAGTTGGTCTTTCGAGGCACCTCCCATTAAACACATTGATTGAGTGGAGGGTCTCATAGCACCCTGATCAGGGATCCTTACATTTATAATATTAATCCCTTCGTTTTATATAACTATCCCTTGGGTTTATTAATCATGATTATTTATAATGTCAATCCCATGGGTTTATAATATTAATAATCCCTCAAGTTTATAATAAATAATTGCATGGGTTTATTAATCCCTTGGGTTTACTAATTCCTTGGTTTTATAATATTAATCTATTATATTTTTATATTAATTTGTTGGGTTTATAATATTAATCCTTTCATTCTACTAATCCCTTGTGCCTATAATAGTAATCTTAGGTTTTATTATATTGGGTTTTACATTGTTATTTTTTGTATTAGGGTTTAATACTTTGACATTGGAATAGTGCAAAAATCTATCAAATGTCGCATTGTGACAAGCATTGTCTCAATATGACAATCAATTTAACAATCATTATCGCAATGTTACATTACATTTAAATTTCACAATGTTACATTACAAAATTGGAGTTTAATGTTAGGTTTATAAAATTCTAGTTTTTTAATTGGGTTTGTAATTTATAGTATTAAGGTTTATAATATTAATATTAAGGTTTATATTCCTAGGGTTTCATATTAATACCTTCAATTATAATATTAATATTAGGGTTTATAATCTTAAGGTTTTGGATATTAGTCCTAAGTGTTACAATCACTTGGGTTTATAATTGCACTCACGGGCAAATTCCAACCTAATATAGTAGCGATGTTGAAAGGTCTTGTCGAGTCTTGTCTTTTCTTATTTAACATTTTGGCTCACTAAAATTAATTAAAGAAAAATAGAAATAATAGTAATTAAATAAAATTAATAATTAAAATAAGATTACAATAAAATAGTCAATTTGTCCTCGCCAGTTTTTGGGACTCTAAGATTTTGGAATATAATATTTTAAAATGTAATATTTTTATTTTTTATAATAATTTAATATTATTCTTTTAGTATAATATATCCCTTTTTGATAATCTATTAATTTTGTGAATTTGTGAAAATAAAATAAACTAGAAACTCTATGTGAAAACATTTTTATTTGATCGAAATAAAATGAAATTAATAAAAAGATAATGTTTAAAATAAAAATAACTTCATGGTATTGACCCATGGTATTCATGTGGAATATAATCTATTTAAAGTGGGAAATTAAACCAGCCTAGATGCATCTTAATTTGGATCTACCAAGCGCCCAGAGGGATCAAATCTCTTGAGATGTAAGCCTCTTTTATAGTGAAAAGTGATTTGATCCCTATCAACACTTGGTAGATCCATACTCAATATGGATCTAGATTGGTATTAATCCTAGGGCTTATAATTCCTTGGATTTATAATTTGTTTAATGTCGCATTGTTACATTAGAAAACTAGGTTTAATATTAAGTTTATAGTATTGGAATTTTAATTTTGGGATTATAATATTAATGTTCGATATTGGGTTTATGATTTATAATATTAGGGCTTAATATTATGGATTATAGTATTAATCAATATAATAATTATTATCGCAATGTTTATAATCCCTTGGATTTATAATATTAATATCTTAGCTTTATAATATTAATAATCCTTTAAATTTATTAATCCATCGCTTATAATATTAATATCAAGGTCTATAATAAAAAGGTTTATAGTATTAATCCTATGGTTTATAATATTAATCCCTTGGATTTATTATATCAATAATTCTTATGATTTATTAACCCCTTGAGTTTGTATTATTAATGTGTTGATATTATTAATCCATTGGCTTATAACGCTGATCCCTAATATGTATAATAACATATTAGGGTTTATAACATTAATCATCTATTTGATATATTAATCTTAGGGTTCATAATATTTATTCTAGTGTTTATAATTCCTTGTTTTATTGATCCCTTGGGATTATTTTATTATTACTCCCCTAAGTTTATTAATTCCTTGGGTTTATAATATCAATAATCCCTTGCATTCATATTATTAATGATCCCTTGTGTTTATAATATTTATACCTTTGTTTTATAATATTATTAATCCCTTGGATTTATAATATCAAAAATCCCTTGGATTTATAATATCAAAAATCCCTTGGGTTTTTGATTATTATTATTATTTTTTTCCTGGTGGTTCATGGGTACCTTTGGTCATTAGGTAGTTGCTATGTTCATAGTAATTCTGGGCAGATCGACCCCGAAGGGGGATCACATCCCCTCGACTTGTGTACTGACCTGACCCCAAGGGCTTTCGGGTAGAATCAATCCTATGACCTCCCGTATAGTGATGCATTGATTTGATCGGTTGAGCTAACCCTTGGGGCCTATAATATTATTATATTAATTATAATATAATAATTATTATTTAAACTATTATAATTATTATCATTAATTATAATATAAAAATAAAAATAATTTATAATGTTGTAAATAATAATAATATATAATGATAACAATTATTATTATTATTATTTTATTATATATATATTATTAATATCAATATTAGTATTAATATTAAATTCATACCATTTATGCCAATGGATGTATATCGGACAAATTTACTGATATAGTTGTGCATGTGATCTAGATACGGCTATCAACATATATTAACCACACTTATTAGTTCTTAACTTGGAGTTGACTCGTGGCCTTTAAAAATAAAAATATTAAAAAAAGTGGTCTATAGTCAAAATAAAAAAGGTTTTACTTAAAACTATTATAAAACATAGTCTCACTCTAACTATGCTTACTTTCGATTGTTGATAGTGCAACTCAATATGAAGGAGAAATGGTAAAAATATTTCACTCTTACTCTCAACTATAAATAAAAGATTTAAATGCCCATATGAAATAAGATAAGTTTATATCATCTTTTAATTTTTTTAAGTAATTAAAACAAAAAATAAATGAAGTTGATATTATTTATATTTTCATATTGATACATAAAAAACCATTTTAATATCCATGTTAGCTCACATATTTTAATATCAACTTGGAAAAAAAGAAGATAAACATATAAGCATATATATGAATCTAAATAAAATATTTCAACGTGAAAAGAGAACAACAAATTGAAAGTAAAAAGTTTCAATTCCTTCCTTATAAAAATAAGAAGAGGGAGATGCGTAATTAGTTCAATTCTTACTATCAAATTAATATGTGACACTGAAAAAATATTAATATTAATTAAAAAATTCAACGTGCATCATAAATAAGATATCTCAATTCTCATGTTAACTAAATTATTTCAATGTCAACAATTCACATATTATATATGGTTTAGAAAAATAATAATAGTAATAGTAATAATAAAATGCCTCTATGATATATAAAGTAATTTAAAATTTTATTTCTTATCGTTAATTTTACCATTTGACCATTTTATCAAAGATTAATTTTCATTGGAGTAAATATTTTTTAGAATTGGATGTTTAAACTATTTTATTGCATGTATTCAAGATATTTCTAAGTGGTTTAATCCATTTATGCATTCAAAATTACAACTTAAAAACTAGAAAATTATATATCTGTGTGTGTGTGTGTGTGTAGGAAGAGAGAGATTCATGTTAACCATCTTCTATCAAGTCGCTAGAGGGATGCATTACTTGGAGGTGTCTTTTTTTCAAGTTTTGTACTATAGCAAGGGTTTCCCCTCAAGAGATTTGATCCTTATAACGTTTCTTAGTAACCCTATTGCAAAGATGCACATGATTAGAATTTGTTTACCATATTTACTACCATGTAATATTTCCAATAACTTATTCCATACTCCTTTATTGATCATTAGATAAAATCACCATAATAATGTGAAGTAACCATAGAAAAGACATATTGTATTGTGTAAAGGAATAGCCATTATTTCCATTTGTTAACATATTTTTGTCTGCCATAACTTTGTTTGCCTTGCTTCAATCAATTAATTAAGCTTATCTCCAAAAAAAAATTGATATTATTTTCCAATGTTATGAAAAATACTACATCATCAATATCCTCAAATAGGTAAGAACATAAGAAAACACCAACATACCCTAGAAGCTCCAAAGGGAAAAATCATCAAATATTTATTTTATTAATCATTTTGTGAGAATGTTCACCCCTCACTCAATGGAAAGAAGGGACTCCATCCCTCTTCTATTGTTAACATTTACAAAAGAACATAATCTTTAATTCAAACATAATTAACTAGAGAACATTATATTAATCATGATATATTGTTTCTCAAACACTTTACCCCACAATTTTTTGAGCATTATGTCTTTGTGGCCTAGTTGTTTCTAGTAGTGAATTATCCTGAATTTAACAATCCTTCACTCTGCGTGGACCAATAGTCAAGAAGAATGACCTCAATATCTACCATAATGTCAATTATAATCCATCTTTTGGTTGTTGCATAAGGTGTGAATTAGGCACTATTAATTACTCTTTTGCATACGTTGAATTTCTTCTTTGCAACTAATCTTATCAGCGATTTGAATATCATGATTATATAGAACATTTATCAAACCCAAATAATAAATCTTTACTAGTTATGCCTCAAACATATTTTCATGTCCCACATGCATAATAACATTAAAATGTCTTTTATCTTTTTGTTTTACATGCATCCTCAACTGCTCAATTATTTTTTGACACATGCATACATAAAATTTATAAAGAGTATCAAGGCAGGCATCTTTATTGACACCACACACACATTAATTAAAAACATATAACTTCACAAACATACCTATTTATCCCTCCATGTGTATGTTTATGAGACATGTCTAACCATCCAATGCTCACATTCCTAAAGTAAAATTCATCAATATTACCAAGGCATGCTCATCTACCCATACTTCAAATGCATCATAAGAAAGGGAGTAGTTACATTTTACCTCTACCCACAAGAAAATGGTAATATTTTAAAAGAATCACCATGATTATTACTATCTCTTCACACATGATCGCCTTATTTTCTAAAAGAAAACCACAACAACTACCCATATTATTTTAGAAAGAAAACTAGTACAGGAATTATTACCATTGTGCATGCAAATACATATTCTTTTTCCAATTGAAACTATCTCAACAACTATTATGTTTGTGCATGTAAATGCATATTATTTTTCAAAAAGAAACTGGCACAATATGTATTATTTTTGTGCATATAAATACATATTTGTTTTCAAGAAAAATAACACAATAACTATTTATGTGTATCAAGACACATATTCTTTTTAAGGAAAACTAACAGAATAACTCTTATTTTTGTGCATAAAAGTGCATATTTTGTTTTAAGAAAAGATATCACAATAGCTGTTATTTCTATGCATAAAACCACATATTCTTTTTCAAGAAAACCAACACAATAACTATTATTTATATGCATAAAGACATATTCCATTCAAGAATACTAACAAAATAGGTTTTTTTATTTTTATTTTTATTTCTTTTTGCATAAAAACACATATTCTTGTTCAAGAAAAACAAAAATAATAATTATTATTTCTGTGTATAAAAATACATATTCTCTTTTGAGGAAAAACTAACGCAATAGTGATTATTTCTATTCATAAAAACACATTTTTTAAGGAAAATCTAACACAATATCTATTATATCTGTGCATAAACAAAAATTATTTTTAAAGACAAACCACCATAAAATTTTCCATGTTTGCATATGTTTTCTTTTCACCATAAATAAGCACAAAACAACGTGTTCTTTTTCAAAGAAATCAATGAGAACTACATATTATTTTCAACTAAAAATGTGTAGTTACTTATCTCTTTGGTGTATTTTAGACTCACTTTTGCATGGTAAGGGTACAAGACGCCTCTATTGGTGGCTATACTCAATCATGAGATAGATTAAAAAAATGTTTTGTCGTTACATAAACCATCAACAAATTACTACCATTAAAATTAACTACATGCATGATCCTTGGATTTTATTTGTACCGCCATTTCAAATCACATTGATCACTATCCAAAAACCACATTGGTCACTCTCCATGCATTTTTTCCCAAACATTTTTTAATCATCTAATAGAAAAAAATAACCTCTTTGTATGCCCCTCCCTCAAGATTTTTGTGATGGAATGGATGTAAGGTAGTTTCAAATCATCTTAACATCAACATACTAGGAGCATGTCCAAGTATATATATATATAGATAGATAGATATATAGTTTAACAAAGTCATGATCCTAACATTTATGAACTCTTTTAGTGATATAGGGATATTACATTCTACCCCCCTTCAATATAAAACCATCCTTAGTGTTCATCCCTTCGTATTTTCATCGGCAATACTTGTTAGTCCAAGATTTATCTCCCACTAGAACTGTATTTTCATTCAATTTTCTTTTATCTTCACAATCTAATTTTTAAATCATCTTTCAATCATCACATACATCTCTAGTCATGATAATGTTTTAACCATAACAACCAAAAAGGGGGTCCTCCCCTTCAAAATAAAGTATTTTATGTTAAATAAATACTAATAATTAAACATAATAATGTTTTATTAATAATCATAACTATTTACAGCCACAAAAATGTTCAATTTTTACTTCCAACTCTTCAACTATTGTAAAAACAAGAACAATTTCTTCATAACAACAAGTTCTTACCTACCAATATGCTTGGAAACCATGGCCATTTCACACAATATTTTAGTTATAAGTGGTTTATCAATTATGGAAAACACTCTATGAATATTTTAGCAGCCCAACAAAAAGCAGCTTCTATGGTTTATCAACCAACCTCGCAAGCACCCCAGGGCGCATGAACAACAATTCAGTTACTAACTCTTCAATCATAATCACAACATTTTCAGTCAAATAATATTCACAATATTTTTAACTATCAATCATTTATCTTAGTGCCTCTCTAAGTACTCATAGAGCATACAATTCTCTAATCACATAAATAAAGTAGTTACAACTGCATAAAATGCATATTGTCTTAGCCACTTGCTAAATACATTCACAAGACTAAGATATAATAGAGGTCGCCCTCTAGCTATCGTTCCATCAATTCCCCCCTAAGTTCTAGGATCCTCTAATATTCCCCAAAAAAATAGAAAAGTAAAACACTTTTAATTTATCATCAAAATTTATATTTACTTTCTCATAAGAAATATTACTTTTCAGTCTTTTTAGATTTTCAGCTACATGTTATCTTAGAAAATCATAAAACTCATTTTAAAACAAATTTACCACTATGTCCTAACATTATTTTTCAATCTACATTTCAATGATAAAATAAAAGTCACAAATCGATTTCCACTATCATTTAATATTTCGTTGGAACATTTTCCAATAATCACATATTATTCCTACCATTTCAAACTAATTCTAACACATTAGTTATCTAGTTAATCAAACTTGGTTTTCCATCAAAACAATAGTGGGAAAAAGAATGCTCCAATTAGAACTAGATTCCACTAGCCTGATCTCCCCCCGAGCCTATTTCACATCTAAGACAATTTCCTGATAGTGACCACACTTGGTCCAGCAAATGATTCATCTTGAAAGTGTCATGCCTTCCTCTAAAAAATTATTTTTTTAATCAAATTAGATATCAATACCTAACTCTTTTGAGCCTCGTCCATCTAGGATCCAAAAAGAACAAGGTTTCTTTATAATTTTCCCCTATCACCTTCTTAGACATCCTTTTTTCCCTTACTGAGATAATCTATCCCTAGGTAGAGGAAATTCGGGAAGGCAATTGTATCTACCCATAGCCCCTATTTGGCCTTTCCTAATTGTCCAAGAACTATTTGGGATGTGTAATTATCTTTAGTACCTTTTCCCACCATAATTGTAATAGCCCTGGTGAAAAGTTCATGTAATAAAAGTAATAAAGGAAAAATAAAACCACGGGTAAGGGACACGTATTAAAGTTGAATGTTGGGAAAATATATCCTAGTGGGCATCACTAGACGTGTGTTCTTGGCTAAGTAAAATTGGGAAAGGCTAAGGCAAAGGAATTAAATGGAAAAAAGGCATATTTGGGACATTTATTTATGAAAATAAAGTAAATTAGGAGAAAAGTAAGGTGAAAGGTGACAGGTTGCATGTGAGGAGGAGATTGAAGGAAAATAATGGAAAATGAAGAAAATAGAGGCCTCATTGATAAAAAGGTTTTTGAGGATCAGTTGGAAAGCTCTTAGGCTTAATCTTAGCCAGTGTAACTTTTGTTACTTCATGTTTGGAGCTATCTCATTATTCTCTCTCTCTCTCTCTCACTCTTGGTCACTTAGAGTTTTTCTTGGAGCACTCTAGTTTGAAGCAAGGAAAGGAACAAAAAGAAAGGGGAAGGAAAAGCAAGCAAAGGGAAAGGAAGGAAAACAAAGGATAAAGGAAGGAAAGTAGGATCAAGCAGATTTAGTAGGAATACTTGTAGGTAACATTTTGCATGTGTGATTTCCTAGCTAGTTTGGACATGAATGGCTTTGTATGTTGGTGTATGGTTCTCTTATTGTTGGTGGCATGATTTTTTCAGGTTATGATAGTGGATTTCAGCCTAGCCTTACCTTCTTCTTGATTCCATGGTGTTGGGATATTTATTTCAGCTTTTGAGCTTTATTTTGCCAGACAGACTTTGGAATATGTGGTAGAGGTGGTCTCAAGTTCCATTCCCAAAGGCCTAGGAATCCCTTGACTAGTTTTGCTGGGATAAATAGTAAAGCTTGAGGGAGAAGTCTCAATTTAGGGCGTAGTGATCTAGGTTTAGATTGTGGTAAAGCTTGAGAGACTAGTCTAGGTTTAGGGCCTCCTGATATTGTTTGGATTGTGGTAAATCCTGAGAGACAAGGAGATGGAAAATTCCTCAAGGATAGTGATGGATTTTGGATGGCATTCCAAGATCAGTACAGTTGTGATCGGAGCATCGATTTTGGTGTGATCACAGTTTGATGAGGGTGGATATGGTTTAACCTATGAATTCCTTTGGTTTTTCTTGTATTGGTTGTTCCATGAGATCCCACGTTCATGCTTCGAATATGGCAGGGGGTGAATGGCTGGAAGAGAGATTTGGTTCAGCCATGTCTATGGTTGGGTGTTACATGGAAGTCCCAAACCTGTTTAGATTTACTTATGATTAATAAAAGATAAGTCCTCTTACTTTTGCACTGATTTAATGATTTTTATATCTCTAATATTTATATAGTTTTAAGCTGGTTATAAGAATGGTTAAATGATAGGTTCGTGTCATGGTTATTTTATGTATTTATGTAACGTACCTCCTGACCGTACCCTGAGAATTAGCTACTAGGTGCCATTGCTTAACTTTGGGTAAGTTGCAATTGAACTCAACAATTTTATCAAACATAATTACTCCATCATCACATGTAGAATTAGTATTAAAAATAAGGAGCACTATTCATACCGTTAGGCATAAACTGCAGCAAGAATAACTTTTCCACATTATCATGCATATAAACTACAACTTGGAGACAACAAGTCATGGGTCTTTGCATGATGAGGTTTAACATCCCAAATGGTAGTACTTTGGTGATTTCTCAAAAACATTAACTAAATCATTAACATAATTAAACTATAGTGATCATTGTCCAAATTGTACAGACATAGTTAAAAGTAACACTGACATGAGAAATTAACTAAATGAGGCTTAATGGAAGCAAAGCATCTGAGGGTGTAGAATGAAAATATCAAATAAACTGAACCCCAAAGTTGTAACACTTCAAACCAAGATGATTCATCATATACACTCAATAAATCTCATGCCACAGTTGCAGGTAATGTAAGCATGAGTATCTTAGAGATTATGCGTAATTAGTCAAAGGAGAAGCATTGAATACATAACATAAATAATATGCACCCCCATTTATCCAATTGAGCCTTAACCATAACAAACAAATTTACTTAGCAACTCAAGCCTGGTTATTCATTATCCTAGTAAAAGACAAGCTAGCACCAATATGACATAAGAACCACATATTATTACCATAAATAGAGTTATATTTATGTGCCATCATTGTCACATGCATCCATATAACATTATCTCATAAATTCCACGAACATAGGTAAACCTACTCATGTATAACAGTCACATGGAATTCCTTCAATCATTCTCATAACGAGGAAACTCATGTAAATTCCTTCATATAAATAAATTTGAAATAGAGAGGGAAGAAAACATCATACAGAATGTCCCACATAATGAATCCAACTAGATTTAAATAAGGAACAACACTTGGAAAACGGAGCACCACCACCCAACCACGAATCACCTTTGATTCCCCCCAAGCCGAGGTCCTTGACATGGATCAACTACCTCCAATTGATGTATTAAATGGATATTTAATACCCTCTTTCATGATATATTTTCTTTTAGCAGCGTCCCACTTTTAGGTGGATGTTCATCTAATTGGCTAGGCCTTTCTTGGAAAAGCTCGTCGTTTTCTCCTACGAGGCTTTTCCTCATAAAATATTTCCTTTCTCTCCCGAACAACTTTTATGTTTTTCTCGATGGATATTTATCTCCAATCCATCCAGCATATGTAGAATCACATCTAGAATGTTTATCATGAAATATTTATCCTATCCCATTCCCTAATGGGATTTGGAAAGAATCTCATCTCTTCGTGTCTCATTTTTCCAATTGATTAATTTATTAATTTATTTAATAATGTATTTTATTTTCATATTACACATGATACCTATCTTTCCTTAGCTTAGGTTTCCCATAGTTTGACACACAAGGGAGGGTTGTTACATACTTCCCCTCTTAAATTTTACACTATCCTCGGTGTACTACTACATCTTACAATATCATTTCCTCATTCACATGTACTTGTCTTCTAAGTCCACAACTTCTATGGCCTTTCCATTTGATGCAATTATTACGATATGTGTGTGTGTGTGTGTGTATATATATATATATGATTTGGAAAGAATCTCATCTCTTCGTGTCTCATTTTTCCAATTGATTAATTTATTTAATAATGTATTTTATTTTCATATTTCACATGATACCTATCTTTCCTTAGCTTAGGTTTCCCATAGTTTGACACACAAGGGAGGGTTGTTACATACTTCCCCTCTTAAATTTTGCACTGTCGTCGGTGTACTACTGCATCTTACAATATCATTTCCTCATTCACCTTTCCTCATTCACATGTACTTGTCTTTTGAATCCACAACTTCTATGGCCTTTCCATTTGATGCAATTATTACGTTATGTGTCTGTGTGTGTGTGTGTGTATATATTTGTTACAAGGGGCAGATTTCCTTACCTCGCTACCTGTATCATTGATTTCAATCAATTTGGTGAGAATTTTTAGATGCAGAAATTCAACAATGTTTACCATAATTAATATCATAATTTGATACAAAATACTACAAAGATAGCTACAACTTATTTTTCCCATCACTTATTTTAATTGGTGAAATGCATGCTCTTCCCTTGTATTCTTCGAAGCCTTTGTGTTCTTGCCAAACACTTATTTCCTACAGCTCCTCTACATACGCAAGCCAACTAGTACATTTTCCAAATCAATATGTACCAAATATCATAACAAGTTAGCTCACACACAACCATCATAATCATAGGTTCTCATCAGAATCGTAATAATATGTATACAAATTGAAAATAACCATTGTTACTTATCCTTGAACTACTTCTTAGGTTCCTTCTTCTATGCACACTCTCGGTCGATTTCCATGCTAGAAAACTACCTGGTGTCTTCATGCATACCTACACATAGTGTGTATTACCCATACACAACTACATTTGTCATATACTATCCTGCAACACATGCATTCATATTTATACCATATGTATCACTTATACATAGTAGCTTCTATACAACTGGTACATCATATGAATGTCCATAGTATCACTTGCATGAAACATACTTCATCCACATGTTTTCTAACCGTGTTAGTATTATGACAAAAATTCCTTCATCTATTTTTGGTTAGTAGAACCAGTTGTGCTCATTTATAAGGAATTTCATGGACCTGTTCCATTTCTGCAATCATTGAAAGTTTTATGTCATCATATTTAAGCGCAATTCGTTTTTGTGTATCATGTTATTGCAACAATATGAACATAATAGTATCGTAAAAGTAATTACGCATACTACAACTTCATCATACCCATAACGTTTAGTTTTGGGGCTAAATTTATCACATGTACAAGGTTTAATAAAAAATGGAATATACCTTCCGCTTAATCATAAAGAAGACTATTAACTATGATACTCAGTCTATCATAGATATTTGAAGCCTAATTACCATCTTAGCTTGTCTTTACAGAAGGACAAATTTGGTTTTCTTAACAAATATTCAATTTATGTCATGTGATTTACCTCAATACCTTGTTGGCCATGCATAATTTAGTGTAGGTATAATCTCATTTCCATTTCATGAGTTATAATGAAAGTTTCAATTCTTTCAACTCTACACCCTTTAAGTTTGTATGTATTATGTGTACGATATTATGATCTTAGCGTATTTACATGTTAACACCTCCTTTTAACATTAGATCACACTTAAAATAAAGAAATCATTTCTCAATCTCATTAACATGAATTCCTGCAAGGTTTATGCAACATTTCTTATGTCATCCTATTCAAACTAGACACATTATGAATTCACTTTCTCAAGAAAACCTCCCAATATTGCTTGATACAAAATATGCATTTCAATTGTTATGATATCAATCTAATTGAATGGATTTTTTGATATCATTTAACCCAATTGTCTATACCAACTCTAGTATAATTCTTTTTTTTTATAATCTAGTTGGTTATGCATATGTAGCATATGATCCTTAGATCATCATAAGTTGTATTAATGTGAAAATCATTTCTAGGTTTATCACGATTGTGGTTATTAATTTGGAATATCATGTTTCGAATCTAGAGTACCATTTTTATTATTCATCAGGATACTCTACATTTTTTAATGCATCAGACACCATCATGTCCAATTTGCAAGTATACTTTACTCAATTCGAATCCCTTGGTTCGAACATATGCATGTTTTCTTACTATGCATAATGTCCTGATAGGGTTTTGTTTCCTCAACAATGTATACTTAGAACATTTTCTTATGAAAATGCTTCATCCCTTGGTAAATCATGACCAAGGTAAATTATATCCTTGATGGCATATGCATAGCAATGTTAACTTGAAAGACAATTTCAAGATACCTAATTCCATCAAAGGTCATACAATTTGTCATGTATGAAGTCTTCTTGCTACAATAGTTTGTAATATGTGTGTGCCTGCTCTTCATACTTTGGCCTTAGTTCAGTCCATAGCATACATTTTGTACTTCTTATTAATTACCATGGTCTATATATTGTTGTACTCAAGGACACTTATAGGTCCAACTATGCATATCCAATGAAAGATGCATATGTCATGGTATATAATAACTTGTTAAAGTTAGGTTCCCCTTAATAACACTTTCCTCCAACTAAAGAACAAATCGCATTCCAAAATTCATTGTATATAGATGCATTAATCAAAGGATCAAATTGAAAGAAAATTTGAACAATTACATAGTATTATACTATAACATGTCCTTTACAATCGTAACACTATTTCATGGGAACATTTACCATTGCATAATACCTTGGAATTTATTCTAGGGTTGAACCCACTTATTTAACCCCCACCCTCTGATGAGGTATATAATTTCCCTTTGGACTTTTACTTATGAACCAACTATTATTTTTCCTCTTTCTATTTGTGAGTTACCTTACTATAGTTTAAAATTTCCTTTTTTATACAATCATCCTTTCAGGTATGACATGGGATTTTATTTAGACATTTCCTTTCATAGCAATTGTACCATTCATAATTTGTTTTTATTAAAATAACATGATGACCATATCATTACATGTGAAACTCCTCAATGTCTCAATTCAACATCACTCTTGAATCAAGGCCAATAATAACATTCAATACTTATAGAAGTACACCATGATTAGCAACATAACACAACAGCAATTCTATATCTATATATCAGTTCTTTGTAAACACCCATCTCATGAACACAAGTCTCAGCCAAATCATTGCAATTTATGTAAGGAAGGGTCAATAATAGTAAGAGAACTATTCATCCTAACCATCACACTATGATGTCTATTTGTAATTGAAATTGACCCATTACAAGAGGTATACCCAGTATGCCTCACAAACTCAAATCAGTTAGCTATAATTGCATTAACTGCATATGAAAAACTGTACAGTAGCGAGTTCTTGTATTTCTCAACATTTTGTATTCATAAATATTGCACACAGTTCTCAAGTTTGGGTAGTCTCTAATCAATAGTCTCATTAACCAAGTAGACTGATGTTTCATAAAATTACTAACTACGTGGTAACTGATGGTTTAACAACCATGTTCTCTGGTGCTTTCCACCTTTTATGATAATGTAAATCATCCTTCCCCAAAAAAATAGTTGAAATTTTAGTTTTAAAATTATCTTCTACTACAATATCATAGATATTCAGAGGTTTAATTCTACATCCTCAAGGAACTAGTTGTTGGCATACTGAACATTTGACCCAAATGATTTCACTTAATGAAACCTTCAAATTTCATCACATTACACATGGAAAACTATATTAGAAGAATTTTATGGGAAAACACAAAACCCATATTCATTTGACCATCTTGACTTTCCCTAGCTTCAAAGAAATTTTCATTAAGAATATTTGTATAAGAGAGGTAATGGGAAATTTCACTTGAGAAACAACAAGTTCATTCAAACAATGGTGAATTTTTAGATAAGCATCATAACTTTACGAGAAGCTGTCATTTTTCAATAGATGCCACACTTCTATCATTACTGAGCAATGAATCAAATCTTGTGACTACCCAGACCCATTCATTCTTTTAACCAAATTCCTTTGTCGATCCATTGTATTACCCATAACGACAGATTGGAAAAAAAAAAAATCCACAATGCAAAGCCCTTTTAATATGGATGTTATTAAATAATGTTTAATACCTTCAACTTAAGGAACTCATATTTTGACCACACTGTTGGGTTCAAAGAGCGATTTCCCATGCAAAATATAGTTGACTTCTATTCCCAAATAGAAAGAAGTTCCAGTTCTTTCTCCTCGGAGTAATTTGCCAACACATAAATTTTTAATCTGTAATAAGTTTTTGATACAATCTTCGATTCAATCCATTGAAAAAGATTTGTTCTACCATACTACGGTATTTTTACATGCAACCCTCCAACAAACTTTATAGAAATTAATATTTGTATGTGTAGATTTAATGCAAAGATAATATAATCATAACATAGTCCATACAAATAATGATTCACACCCAACCCCATCATGTACAGAACCTACCAGCCATTAAAGACCGACTAAAATGAATATATTTCAACATCAACACAACGTGAGTGCTTCTGCACTCTTCTTGGAAGAGCTTAGCAGGATCTGTCGATCCCAATCTCAGTGTAGCCTCCCATGTATAGGAAAGTTATAGAAAGGATTTCATTGTCATGTGGAGGTCAGGATAAAACTTATCCCCCTAAATTTTATTTTCAGAGATGAAGGATTTGTGAATTCGCAACAGGAGCGGTTTGGGGAAATGAAAGAAAATAGTCACGGAAATAGTAATCCAATGCTTTTCACATTCTAGTTCGGTGATGCTTTTAAAGCAACCAGTGGTAGAAAGTTCTTACGATAGATATGTTTATTTAAACACAACCTTTCCTTAACTTAGTTGTCAGCATGACTAGAAAATCCTATAGCTTGGCCATACTTTTCTCTAGAAAAAAAATTTAAAATAAAAGCTACCGCCTCCACATCAGTATGGGTTATACACTAATGGCGGTTAGACAATTATTGTAGACAAATATTATATAGATCCTCTTACAATTTCAGATAAATAATACATTTAGTTTCTTTTCTAACTACTTTTACCAGCATGTTTGTGGATAACACGTCTATATTGGTAAGCAGAAAGTCGGCTTTTGGGATTGAAGCAATTTGTACCTCTACAGATCATTGGATGAGGTTGAGCTCTCGTGTAGGTTTCCAGAGTTGCAGATAAGGTTGAATATATACTGAATCCATATGAGTAATGGTATGAACCCTATCTGGCATCTCTTTATGGAGCTAGTGGATAACAAATTGCATGCGCGTGATAAGGATAACCTTCGATGACAAATGGAGAGGTGACTTTATGGTGATTCCATCTGGAAGGTGATTTTTTATTTTGGAATATAATGCCATAACTATGGTTAAACATAACTACGTCTTGTCACACTCGAACAACAAAATAGTACTTCAACATTGAACGGGGAATAACAATTCCACCCAAGGACAATGACCATCACATTAAGCGACCAAACACAAGGGAGGAGAAATAACTTGACAATCACATGTCCTTTTTCTTATTTTAACTCTTAACCCTCACATAACCTTCTCTCATTTGCTAAGATAACAACCATTTCTCGAAGCTTAAGCCGTGAAGCCTGGATGAAGCCCATTTCATCCTCATCTAAACATACAGTTGTATTTGCATCATAGCCATTACAATAACCTCAGGAACATCTGATTCCTGTGTGTTAAGGCTTGGGTTAAACTCATATAGGTGTATGAGATCTTAAATGGTTGTATTTTCACTTCACCCTATCACAACAACTCTATGAGGGTCTTAACACACTCAAACTCACGGATTCACATACCTACCATATTCAAACTCAGCAATGATATGTCTAACCGCTTGGTGAAAATCTTTTGCAAATGGGTTATCGGCAGAAACATGGTCTTCCAAATTTGTTCTATGGGATTATTGGGCTGTGCCATGCCTGCTTGTGACACAATGCAAAGCAACATGCTAACCACAAACAACTGTTAAGCTTTGCGTAAATTAATAGAATGGATAATCTCAGAGGAAAATTTGCCTTGGTATGCCTTTGTGGTGTATAATCTTAGATTGACTATGACGAGGTCAATAGGAAGTCAATGTCCTTCAATTGATTTCTCATTTTTACTATATAGACTCGAGTCTGACTTGTAGTACTATATTCAATAGATGGATACATTCTTTGATATTTATTGTTGTTTTAATTCTATTACAATCAAAACTTCTGTTTGCATCTGCTTCACGTTTTTGCACTAGCGCCAATTGTTCCAATATGAAATGTCACTTGATGTGTTGACCCATTATAAATAACTAATGGATACGCCCATAATAATTTTTATATAACCTATTATTAATATCAGTTTTGCATGCGAACAATTCAAACAGCTTTTAGCATTAATTTTATATGAGCATGAGAACATGTATTACAAGCAGTACATATGGACAAATTTTTAACTTCACCCTTCCCATACTTATGACTTGACTCCTGCCATTGTGTAACTTAGATAGGATGAAGGTTTGGTCCAGAAGTGGCAAACTTCTTTAGTTCTTAATTTATCCCTTTATATTGTTAGTTACATTCTTTGACCAGCAATATTGAAGCTTTCTCTCTTCCCTAAAGTATGAACTTTTAGCAGTTCACATATATAGCAATATATATATGTTATTGTTTCAACATCCCCTTAATTTGGGTAAGACTTGAGTGTTAAGTCCTACAAATTTTTTATGTCTTACAGTGGTAGATTGGCCCATATGCCGAAAGGTTTGAACTTGAAGCTTCGACACCATTTGTAACATACCTTCTAAGCCTACCCTAAGAATTAGCTACAAGGCTCCATTCCTTAACTTCAGGTAAGTCGCAGTGGAATTCAACACTTTTCTCGAACAAAATTACTCCATCATTACATGTGCAATGAGTATTAAAAGTAAGGACCCCTATTCATACCCTTAGGCATAAACTACATGCTACAACAAGAATAATGTTTCCACATTATCATGCATATACACTACAACTTGGAGACAACAACAAGTCATGGGTCTTCACATGATGTGGTTCAACATCCAAAATTTCAGTACTTTGGTGACTTCTTAAAAAGATTAACTAAATCATTACCTTGTAGTTATCATTATCCAAATCCTATAGACACAGTGAAAATTAACACTGACATGAGAAATTAATTGAATGAACCTTAATGGAAGAAAATCATCTGAGGGTGCAGAATGCAAAGATCAAATACCTTGAATCCCCAAGTTATAGCACTTCAAACCAATATGATTCATCATACCCACTAAATAACTCTCATGCCATAGTTGTAGGTAATGTTAGCATGGGTATATTAGAGATTATGCGTAATTAGTTAAGGGAGAAGCATTGGATGCATAACATAAATAATCTGCACCCCAATTTATCCAATTGAGCCTTAACCACATCTAACAAGTTTACTTAGTAGCTCAAGCTTGGTTATTCATTATCTTAGGAAAAGATAGGCTAGGACCAATACGACGTAAGATCCACATATTATTATAATAAATAGAATTATATTCATGTGTCATCATTGTCACATGCATCCCTATAACATTAATCCATTAATTCGATGAACACAAGTAAATCTACTGATGCATAACAATCACATGCAATTCCTTCAATCATTCTCATAGTGAGGAAACTCATGTAAATTCCTTCATAAGATAAATAAATTTGAAACAAAGAGGGGATAAAACATCATACATAACATCTCACAAAATTAATCTGACTAAGTTGAAATAAGGAACAAAAATTGGAAAATGGAGCACCACCACCCAACCATGAATCACCTCTGATTCCCCCTGAGACACGATTATTACCATGGATCAACTTCCTTGAGTTGATCTATGCAATGGGTATTTAATACCCTCTTTCATGATATAGTTTCCATTAGCGGCATACCACTTTTAGGTGGATGTTCATCCAATTGCCTAGCCCTTTCTCAGAAAACCTCGCCTTTCTCTCCCATGAGGCTTTTCCTCATAGAAGCTTGCCTTTATTTTGCGCACATATTTTATGTTTTTCTCAATGGATATTTATCTCCAATCGATCCATCTTATCTAGAATCACATCTGGAAGATTTATAATGAAATATTTATCCTATCCCATTCCCCAATGGGATTTGGCAATAATCTCATCTCTTGGTGTCTCATTTTTCCAAGTGTTTAATTCATTAATTTATTTATGTATGTATTAGCTTTTCATATTACACATCATACCTAGCTTTCCTCATCTTAGGTTTCCCATAGTTTCACACATAAGGGTGGGGTTTTACAATTTACTTGTAATTGTTAAACGAATGCATGTAAGACCTCATTGATGATATAATAGTTCATTGGAGAAGGATATTATCCCTCTCGTTATGTTTCATAAGTTATGTCACTTATGCTCTGTCTTGTATCCTAGACCTATAGGTTGTATTGATGCCAAGTGTTTGACAGGAATGTCAGTTTTGGTTGGGGATGCTCAAGACCTGGGCAGAGGTTGGGAATTCTGGGCTAGAAAACTGGCTCAATTTCCAGGATTATTCGCTCACAAAGTGTTACCCTAGAGACTAGCGTTGTTGGCTGAAGGCTAGGAAGTGTTATAACTCACCTGGGTTGTTGGTAGGGTGCATTATTCTGACGTAAGTTGCTCAAACAATAGTGTAATTGAGGGATAGGTTGTTGAGTGGCTGACTTGTCTCCTGACGGGTCTATTGATGGTGCTGAATGACTGTGTGCGATGTGCAATCAATTCCACTTCGTTAAGGCCACATAGGAGATTGAATCCCGTCATAATAGCCTCTCATATCATGTTTACCCTAGTTGTCATGGTTACTTTGGGTGGATCTTGGAGTGGGCGTTACATATTGGTATTCGAGCGTGGTTGTGCTCTCCTTGGGTGAATGTTTTAATCATGCATGCATGTTAGTTATGTGTGTATATTACACTTGCATTCCATGTGCTTGTTGCATTACATAATGATTGGTCATGATGGTAGTAAGGTTATCATGAGGAACTTGATGTTGATTTTATGGAATAGATAGTTAGGAGTATATGACTAGTTAAATGATTATATGCAACTTGATTACATCCTTGTATGTTAGATGGTACTCTTGTATGTTTGATTACATGTATCAGCCTTGTAGGTTGGTTACAAGAATTGATCGGTTATGCTTGATTGCATGCATTCATGTGTATGTGTAGTTGATTAAACATTTCTTATGCATGTTGATGGTTGCATGTGGCAATGTGTACAATGGAGTAATGGTCGTTGTCATGCATGAGTTCATGGGTTGTGTGGTTGATATGGTCATGGATTGATTACTAGAATCTAGGTATAATGATGTGTAGATGGTTTGGTACTCATGTGATATATGTCTATATGCAGTTGTTATCAATGTATGGTCTTGTTTATAGTTATGCATGAATAGTTGGTCAAACATGCCTTGTGAAGTCAAGGTATGAAATTTAGGTTATCATGGTCTTATTGGTTGTATGATGCTAAAGTGTTGGTTGAGATAGAGCAGGAGATGTAGATCATCATAATGAGGTTGCAACCTTCGAGTAAGAGTATATCATCTTACATGTATCATATTCTTCGCATGCAGGTATGTGAGTTAAGGATTGTTATATGTATTAGTTTTATATACATTAGGTTTATGCACATGTATTTTGACGTTATGGTTGCATAAATGATAGATTCTAATTGATTGGTGTAGTTATATGCACATGTGTCAGATATTCATGAATGATAGTAACATGTGGATGTATGCATTTCTTTTGTTGTTTACGTTAGATAACTTGATAATTATGTTATATATTTTTGATGAGTATGTTAAATTATAGCTAGCTTGCTGATTAGGTTATATGTTGTTGATGAGCATGATATACATATTATTGTTGTTTACGCTAGTAACTTGATGATTAGGTTTATTTCATTTAAGATCTTGAAGTTATATGTATCATATCAAGTTGGATTTGCCTATGCAAGTGGTCATGGTTACAATATTGAGGTATGGTCTGACATATTTGTGATACGGTGATGTGCTAATCTAGATTTATTTTTCATATATGTGAATGATAATTGTGTATGAGTTATGATGTAAACATGTTAGCTAGTGAATATTTTGGATATCATGATTTTATTTATGTTTGAGTTATTATCTTGTGAACTTATATCATTCTAACTAGATAGATTATGCAGATAAGATTTCCTCCCCTGAGATAAATTAAGGTATGCACTTTCCTATGTCATCTAACTTGTGCTTGCTTGTTTGATTATGACATCTATTTGGTGTTTGAGTGTTTGGTGTCTAGTTGATTTATTTAACATGGTATGTTTGCAAGTTGGTTGAATGTTTGATGAATTTCATAATATGAGTATGTGTTCCAATGATCTTGTTGTAAGATGATTCTACTAACACATATGAGTTGAGGCAGGTTATATGTACTGGAGTGTAGTAGGTGACAATTGTAGCATTATGTCTATTGATTATGAGTTGACTATGGATTATGACATGATTATTAGTCTTGGTAAAGGTTTATTTCAAACTAATAGATATGATTTCTTCGATATTTTGAACATGTGGTTGACATGTGTGAGAAGTTGCAAGAAACATGTTTGGTATTAGTGTCACAAGGTAATAGTTGTAGACAACTAACAATTGAGTGACGTGACAACACATAGTAAGCTTCAATTTCAACAAGGTTAAAAGGGTAAATGAAAGGAATTGGACAAGAATTCCTTTGGCTATTTTTGGAAACCCTAATTCCAAGTGAATGAGTGCTTTGCATATAGGAAGTCTTCTTAACCTTGGTTTTTTTTAAATTATGTAGATATGTGCTAGATTCATGAACATTACCTGAAACATGTACTATCTAGTCTTTAGTTACAGGTAGATCAGTCAAGGGTATTGGAGTCCCTTGAGAGACGACATGGGTGTGCTCAATTGCAAGCAACATGCTTATCATAATAAGATAAGGAAACTGATGTATTATGTTATATATGCATGGATAATTATGTTTTTATGATAGTATGATGCAAGGGATTGCATGGCAAAGAAATTTCCATGAAATATTGAAGAAGGCTTAGGTTGAGTTTTCCTTGGGAACCATGGGGATTGAGTCATGGTGTCTAGTGTTAGCCTTGTTCTTTTGGTCTTTTGTGATTTTTGTGCTTGATTTATGATTTTGTTTATGTATGGTATAAGGCCTTGCCACTTTGGTTGTGTGTTGTATTTCTTTTGGTTTTCATGGTCTTCTTGTTATTGTTTTCATTCTTTCCTTTTATTGTATTGAGCCTTGGGAATTAGTTGGGAAAGGTGAAAGTAATGGAGATCAGAGAAAGATTTATGGTACATGACAGGTTATGTAAGACTCAGATCAAGCTTTGTGCATGAGTAAGTGTAGCAAAAGATAATACCATGATTGTCAATTGGACTAGTTGGGTGCATTGTGGTAATTGTATGATGATAATACAAGAATGTGAAATGTAACTAGAAAAGGTAAAGTAAATGGATCTAAGGTGTTAGATGCCTTGGCTATGTTGGGAATTATTATTCTTAATGTTGTTCATTTTGTGCATGAATAAAGGGAGTTCTCTTAACCTAGACCGTATGTTATCTGCTAATTATGTTTTGATCATGATTATGTTGATGTTTATATATGTATACACATATGTATGTATGTCGTTATTTGACAAAATAATGATTTTTTTATGCTAATGATTATATTTGTATGTATGTATGTATGTATCTATCTATCTTACTATTCAATAGGGTCATCAGGAATTGTCCTTGTGGAGGAATGATTTCTTACATATGCAAATGACAGGAAGAGGTTCTTGGTTCATGAGGAATCAAGTGGGAAGTGTAGTCCTGACAAATATATGAGGTCAATATCATGTGGTTATGAGTTGATATTATGTGATTATATTATTTATATGTTATGGACATTTTATATCGAGGGATACAACAATGAAATGAAAGTTGTGTGGTTTGCGACATGCTAGGACAAGCCTAGGTAAGACACTGGAAGAAAGGTTACTTGATAGAGACAATGTGATTCTGGATCTGTGGTAATATTGTTGTGCATGTGATGTTATGTGCATGTAGTGTTGTGCGGATATTTCATATGCAGTGTTGGGTATAGATGGTGTTAAGTACATAATGGATATGCGATGTTGTGTGCATATCATGCAGTGCACATGTTGGATATGTAGTGTTGTATACATATTATGCTATGTACATGTTGAATATGCAGTGCTATGTACATGTGGTGTTCTATGCATGTTGTACAAATGGTTCTATGTACGTATGGTGTTGTGTGCATGATTGTGCAAGTGGTGTTGTGAGCATGCATTGTCGTGTACATGTTGTACATGCGGTGTTGTGTGCATGTGGTGCTATGTACATGTCCTGCATGTGATGTTATGTACATTTTGTGTCATGCACATGTCATGTATGTGATGCTATGTATATATGGTATTGTGTACACATTGCACAGGTGGTGCAATGTACATGTGGTATTGTGTACATGTTGTGTAGGTGGTATCATTTACATGTGATGTTGTGCAAAAGTTGTGCAGGTGGTTGGAGTGTAGATGTGGTATTTTGTGCATGTCATACATATGGAACTAGTGTAGATGCATGTATGACATGGTATTGTATGACGTGTGTAGTTGTATGTGTCTTGAAGGCACGTAGTACTATGTACATGAATTTTGTAGTTGTGGTATCGTGACATGTGTATGTACACATGGTTGAGGAAAACACATTGGGTGTTTTTCTCTTATGGAAAGCAATCCGATGTGTGTACAAAATAAGGTCAAATGTGGAAGCTAAAAATTGATTAAAGGATAAGTATTAGTATTTTATTTTAGTTTTAGTATGCATGTGATTTATGATTCTAGTCTATGATGATTAAATGTGATCTATGATTTTGCTTTATGATAATTACATGTGATTTATAATTTTGATGCTTATGTTTTGAGCTAACTAGATGTGATATGTTTATAAGTTATGTTTGATCAAATAGTTAGTTTCACTTGTTGTGACTGGAAGTGAACAAGATTGCAAGTGTACGTTATTGACGAACTACCAATGAGGTACGATTTGAGGTTATTTCAATTTATTTTAATATAATGGAAGTTATGTGCTTGGTACATGAAGCACGAAAATTCCAGCCGAGTGGCCAAAATCGACTACAAGAACTGGTAGCAATAGCAAAATAAATTGGAACATGTAGTAGTATGTTGGTAAAGTACTTCAATTTCAGGGCCATTGTGGGACATTGGTACCCAATAGTGTCCATTGGCTGCCATGAGCATGCGATGACCGATATGATGTTGCGGTAGGTATATGCCTTGGTAGTCTCATCTTTCGATGTGATGAAGCCTTGCCAAGGGATGGATCGCCCGGGATAGGGGACGTCAGGGAATTTGGAAGGTAGGTGACTACACAGGAGGGGGTGACCAGATTTCCCGAGGTACTTTATAGCAGAGGAGGGCAAGTTGCTGATATATTTGGTTTTGTCATTATCATTACTAGATGGAATCAAATCCACATTGGGAGTGTGCCATGGAACAATGAGCTTGTAACTATTCACTGAGAGGACAAGTGGTGTGAGGTTATAGTGCTGGACATTGGATGTAACTTTGACTATGGCAGTGGATTGTAGACTTCCTAGGAAGGAGGTGAATCCTGCTACTACTTTTGAGGGTGGAGGTGTGAGCCTCTGGATTCCCTTATTGATTGATATGGAATTGTGTCCTTTTATTTGTTGGTTTAGCAAATGTGCATTTGTATATGTGGTTATTGTAAATATTGTAATGAGTTGTGTTATAAAGCTCCAATATGCAGTATGGTTGTTATATGGTCATGTTGTCATGATGTTTTTCTTTGAGTAGGTTTTTCATTGTAAATACTACAACAAGCTAAGTTATAAAGCTCCATGGACACTACATTTTCTTTACAGTGGTTTTTATTCAGGTCTTGGTGTCGTTTAGCACCGAGGATGGTGTTCCCCAAGGGGGATGGTTCTATAATAACCCTCGTGAAAATGTCATGTGATAAATGTAATAAATAAAAATTAACACAGCGGGTAAGGGACACCTATTCTAAGCTGAAGGTTGGGAAAAGATATCTTAGTGGACATCACTAGATGTGTGTTCTTGGCTAAGGAAAATTGGCAAAGGATAAGGCAAAGGAATTAAAAGACATTTTTGGTATATTTTATGAAAATAAAGGAAATTAGGAGAAAAGGAAGGTGAAAGGTCACAGGTCGCATGTGAGGATGAAATTGAAGGAAAATAATGGAAAATGAAGAAAATAGAGGCCTTATTGATAAAAAGGCTTCTGAGGATTAGTTGGCAAGCTCTTGGGCTCAAGCTTTCTTAGTTTAACCTTTGTAAGTTCAAATTTGGATGATCTAGGTGGATATTGGTGGTCCCCCACCTATCCCACTTAGATATCCAGTCAGTTTCATTTGTTTAATTCAACATTTTTTTGGGTCCTGAACTTTTGGAGCAGTTTTGACCTCTAAATGACGTTTTTTTTAATGTTTTCTACAGGCCCTAGGTTGATCGAAAAACCTATATTACTCAAAAATAATTTTCCAAAAAGGTACCATATGTGCCAAAAATAGATAATATGACCAAGTTATGACCCGAGGAAGTTGGATAGCCAAGTAACCCCAACAAGGCCCACAAACTCTTAGAGTTACATCTCTTCGGGTTAGGGTTTTGGTTGTTTAGAGTTTTGTCATGTTTTCCATTACTAAATAAGCCCTTGAGCCTCATTGTAACATAGTTTAGAGACATGTAGCAACCACATGTCTTCTCAGAGATAAGCTACCATCACCCAAGCTAGTCTTATTTCCATTCTGTTTGTAAGAGTATTTCAATATTTGATATTAATGAAATGAAGTGTTATTTCTTCTGCATCATTGTATTTATGGTTATATCAATAATTTGTTGCATTCCTATTTGAATTCAGATCAATGGTACCAGAGAAGTTTGCAATTTCTCTTTTTTTATATGCATGTACTCAACGAGGTCAAGATATAAGGAGTTAGTCCTTGAACTGGTCGAACCTTTACAAGATTAGCCTCGCAAATCATAATGGCCTCCCATGGCGGAAGAAAAGAAAGACAAGGGGGTAGGATATCCAATCAAAATCTTGCTCGAAGAAGCCCTCAAGTGATAAAGGAACATGATGATGGATAACTTTGCCCAGATCCTTTCGTGGCTACTCAAGGGTGAAACATCTACTTCTAGCAGCAACCCTAGAAGCGCCACACCCTTTAAGGTACAAGTTGACTTTGACATTCCCATATTTTAGGGTCAGATAGATGCAGACATTCTAGATAAATGGTTAAATATGCTATAAGGGTATTTTTCCATTCATGATTTTTCTAGCTGGGAAGAAATTACCCTTTCTCTTCTCAAAGTCAACCCCCATGTCAAGGAATGGTGGGAAACCTACTTTGAGCAGAAGGATGAAAATACACCCTTACTATTTTTGGCCGCAGCCACTTGGGATTTGTTCGAGGACCCCATAAGGAGTAGTACTACCTTGTTGGGAGCTATATGGATAAATACATAAAGTTGACCACACTACGACAAGGAAGGGACTAAGACGTGGTCAAGTTTACCAACATTTTCCATACCCTTCACACGAAGTTGGGTATTAAGGATTCTGAGAAACATTTGGTACTCAAGTACGATGGCTGCCTACACAGGTACATTCAAGGTGAGATGGAGTTCCTGGACATCACATCAATCAACAAAACGTACCGATACACTATCAAGATTGAGAAAAAAATTAAAGAAAAAAAGTGATACTTTGGATCTGTGAATCCAAAGCAAGGGAAAGGAACCCCAAAAACACAGAGCAAAGGACAAAGCTATGGTCAGGCTACCCAGGATAACCCACCTAAGATACAAGCAAAGAAAAATTCCACAAAGACAAAGAAGGACATGGGAAAGTGGTGTGAGATCCATAAGAGCTCCAATTAACACAAGTGACTGTCGGGCCAGGTAGTCACTAGTGGTTGAGCTGGAGGCTTCTGAGTCTGACACATGGTCCAACTTTAAGTTAGAGCCCAACAAGGGTAATGACAAAGCGAATAATATCACTAACACAGAGCCAGGGGCCACTGTGGCTATGACTAAGATCCATAAGATTGAGCCTAAAAATGCATAGGAGGGGGTGATCCTATTCCACTCACAAATGTGGGTGAAGGGTTCTCCGTTGCAGTTCATTGTCGGCAACAAGAGCCAAAAGGACCTCATTTTAGTAGAGGTCATGAAGTGGCTAGGTCTACTAACTACAACATATCTGCAGCCATACACTGTCATGTGGCATCACCAAGGATGAGACCTCTGCATTAGCTAGTAGTGTCTCCCTCCCTACATCATTAAGCCCTTCAGAAATGAGGTACTTTTTGATCTTTCTCCTCTTGAAGTTTGTGATGTATTATTAGGAAAACCATAATTATGGAAGTGACATGTGGTATATGAGTCTAGACCTCGCTCTATTATTATTTCTTTCGGTAGTAAGTTGTACAAGATACCGGAGGTAGCCCCATCTACCACCATCTATTTGATCTCTGCTAAGAAATCTAGTAAGGTATTCTCCCAGACTGAGATTTTTTTTTTCTTTTTTATTCACTCTCAATGTAAGGGGAAGTTCATAGTGACATCCATGGCCCCCACAAAGGTTTCCTCCAAGAAGCAGAAGCTGGTGGATATGGTCATGGAAGAATATAGGGACATCTTCTCCTCACCTACAAGGTTACAATTGGATTGTCAAGTCAAGCATTCCATCGATATGACTCCTGGAGCACCTTTACCCAATGAGCCAATATATCATCACTCCATTCTAGAAAATGAAAAGATCAAGTGGAAAATCTAGGATCTGCTACAAAAGGGGTACATCCGATCAAGTTCCTTGCCTTGTGGGAGGCCGATTAAACTTGTATAGAAGAGGGATAGGACTTGGAGACTTTGGATTGATTATGGGGCACTAAACAAAATCAGTATTAGGAATAGGTATCCAATCCCACAGATTGATGACCTATTAGACCAACTCAAGGGGGCCAGGTATTTTAGCAAGATCAATCTGAAGTCTGATTATCACCATTCCAATAGAGTCCATAGATGTATGTAAGACCACCTTAAATCCAAGGAAGGCCTTTTTGAATGGTTGGTTATGCCCTTTGGGTTGAAAAATGCCCCTGCAACTTTTATGAGGCTAATGGATGACATCTTGAGGCCCTTCACTAACTCGTTGATGGTGGTTTATGTGGACGACATCCTCATCTTTAGCAAGAGTTCGGAAGAACACTTACAACACATTCGGTAGGTCCTTCAAACCCTTCGACAACATAAATTGTGTGCCAACTTGGAGAAATGCACCTCTAGAATGAGCCAGGTCCAATATTTGGGTTACATCATATATGAGCATGGCGTGCATGTGGACCCGAAAAATATCCAACTCATTTGGGATTGGACAACCCTGACCACTCTAATAGAGCTTTGTAGATTTTTGTGCCTTGCAAATTTCTATCAAAGGTTCGTGTTGGGATTATCCCATATCACTTATCCTTTGAGTCAGATCACTAAGGGTGGGGTGAAATAATTTTTTCTTGGTCTGAGTCCCAATAGAAGGAGTTTGTTGGGTTGAAGCACCACCTCTTCTCTACATTGTTACTCACACTGCCAGACTAACAACAAATATTTGAAATTGAGACCAACGCCTCAGACTATGGTATTGGTGCAGTCCTTACACAGGATGGGTATCCATTGGCCTATCATACTGAGACACTTTATGACAGAATTTAGAAGTACCCACTTCTGATAAAGAGATATATTTCGTAATGTAGGATTATCAACAATGGAAGTACTATAGTATGGGGAAGGAGACAGGAATCCACATTGATCAATGACCTCTTCAGTTTATAGAGATATAGGGGAAATTGCAGAATTACCACCATCAAAAGTGGTCTACATATCTCCAACAATTCCACTTGAACATTAAATACAAGAAGGGAAGAACTAATCATGCTGCAGACTGCCTCAGCTAGCTCCCAGTTGTAGCACTGATTACTTTTCTCAACTCTTATGGTCACGATACCTCTAAATGGCTGAAACTATATAAAAATGATCCAGAGTTCACCTCGACATACCATATGCTAGTAGCTAGCAAGAAAGATCCTAATTTCCACCTCTAAGACGTATTATTATGCTACTTGGACCACCTTTTTGTTCCTTCAAGTAAGTGTGAGAAGTTGATTTGGGAGGCACACTACAGTCGATTCGGAGGACACTTTGGTTTGGAGAAAAAGGTCACTATACTACAAAAGAAATTTTATTGACCCAAACTCTGACTCGATGTTGGGAAATATATCATATCCTACACTGCATGTGCCATCGCCAAGCTAACCATCAAGAAGCAAAGCTTGTACACTCCTCTGCCTACTCCTAGCCAGCTGTGGGAATCCATCTCCTTAGACTCTATGTTTTGCCTCCCTTCTACCAAGCATGGTAATGATTGTGTATCTATGTTTGTGGAAATATTTTCTAAGATGGTTAAGATAGTGGCCTGCAAGAAGAGTATCACAATAGAGGACACTACCAAAATCTTCTTTGAACGTGTATGGGTATATTTTGGGATCTTGCAGACCATTATATCAGATCAGGATAGCAAGTTCCTGAGCACATTCTGGTCAAGTCTCTAGACACTATTGGACAACAAATCCACTGCCTTCCATCCCTAGACTAATGGCTAAACAGAGGTCTTCAATAGTATTATAGTGCACATACTCTGCATGTAAAACTCCAAGCATCCTCAATCCTAGGATGAGAGTCTTCCATATGTGCAACACAGTTATAATAGACTTTTCGATAACTCGACTGGGTGTAGTCCCTTTCAAGTGGGTATAGGATTTCAACCATTGTTTCTGATTGATGTTGCCATGCCTCATGTGACTACACAGAAAAAATTCAAACATGTATTGTTCAAGGCTGATAAAGCGACCAGATTTATTGAATGCATCCAACACATCCTCCAACAGGTTCATGACATCTTGGAGAAGTAAAATGCCAAGTACAAGCAAGGATATGATCAACATTAGGTTCCACACAAGTTTCAGGTGGGTGAAAAATTCTAGTTTCACTTGTAGAAGGAACGCCTTACTAGATCCCATAAGAAGCTCAAAACACTTTGATATGGTCCTTACACCATTACCAAGGCTATGGGAGATAATTCCTTTGAGCTCCACATTCCCTCATTCCTTGGCCTACATCCAGTGTTCAATGTTGATTGCCTTCGACCATACTTCCCACCATTTTTGGACACATCAGATATTGTAGAACATCTCACACCAACAGAGTTAAACCCAAACTACACGTAACATGCCACAACCGATAGATTATGGACGCATAGGTCAATAACACTCACCAACAATAGATATAACTATATTGGGTTGTCAAAGTTGGCCAACTCTTGCGCCAAGGCAAGTGGCTCACCGAGGACCAGGTTCAATAGAAATTTCCTCACCTCATGGAAGCTTTGCATGCAATGGGGACCATTGCTTCCTAAGGGAGGAGAAATGATCTAGCTAGATATTCGTGCCCACCCACCTATACCACCTAGACCCCTAGTAAGTTTCATTTGTTTATTTCATTTACTATTTTTAGCAGTTTTTCAAGTCCTGAACTTCCAGACACATTTTGACCACCTAAACGACATTTGCTGAGGTCCGCTTCAAGCTAGATCAATAGGCACATGCTTGCAGCGAAGCCTATAGTACTCAGAGAGAGATTTCCAAAAAGGTATCGTACGTGCCAAATAGAGATAATATGACCAAGTTATGACCTTGGGAAGTTTGTTGTCTAACCAACATGGCCCACAAGCTCTTGGTGTTACATCTCCCAGGGTTAGGGTTTTGGTTGTTTAGAGTTTTCTCATGTTTTTCAATAATAAATAGGCCATTGAGCCTCATTGTAACAGAACTGAGATGCATGTAGCTAACACATGTATTCTTAGAGATAAGCTACCATTGCTCGAGCTAGTCTTATTTCCATTTTGTTTATAAGAATATTTTAGTAATTGATATTAATGAAATGAATTGTTATTTCTATTGCATATTTGTATTTATGGCTATATCTGTAATTATTTGCATTCCTATTTAAATTGAGATCGTTAGAGCTCTATCTCTCTCACTCTTCATCACTTAGAGTTTTTCTTGGAGCACTCTAGTTTGAAGCAAGGAAAGGAAATCAAGCAAGGGAAAGGAAAAATAAGCAAAGGGAGAGGAAGGAAAGAAAAGGCTAAAGGAAGGAAAGCAGGATCAAGCAGATTCAACACGAATACTTGCAAGTAAGCTTTTGCATGTGTGATTTCCTACATCATTTGGACGTGCATGGATTTGCATGTTGGTGCTTGGTTCTCTTCTTATCAGTGGCATAATTTTGTTGAGTTATGATAATGGATTTCAGCCTAGCATTTCCTTTTTTTGAGTGCCATGGCGTTTGCATGTTTATTTTGGGTTTTGAGCTTTGGTTTGTTGGATGGATTTCAGAATTTGGGGTGGAGGTGGTCTCAAGTTCCACTCCCAAAGGCCTAAGAATCCCTTGACCCATTTTGTGGGGATACATGTTAAAGCCTGAGGGAGAAGTCTCACTTTAGGGACTCGTGATTTGAGTTTGGATTTCAGTAAAGAATGAGAATCTGGTCTCAGATTAGGGCCTAGTGATTCAGTTCGGATTTCTGTAAAGTCTGAGAGAAAAGGAGACAAAATATTCCTCAAGGATAGTGAAGGATTTTGGATGGCATTCCAAGTTCAATTTGGTTTTGATTGGAGCACCATTTTTGGTGTGATCATGGTTTGATGAGGATGGAGGTGGTTTAACCTCTGGATTCCCTTGGTTGTTCTTATATTGGTTATTTTATGAGATCCCACATTCATGCTTGGAATATGCCATGGGGGTGGCTGGCTGAAAGTGACATTTGGTTCAACCTTATCTATGGTCGGGTGGTACGTGGAAGTCATGAACTTGGTCAAATTTACCTATGGTTACTAAAAGCTATTTTCTCTTAATTTTACACTAATTTAATCACTATCATATCTATGATATTTATATGATTTTATGTTGGTTTTAAACACGGTTAAATGATTAGTTCATGTCATGGTTATTTTATGTATTTACTTGTAACTGTTAAATGAATGGGTGCAATATCTCATTGATGATAAAATAATTCATTGGAGGAGGAGGTGATCCTTCTAGCTACATTACATAAGCTATTTCAATCATTTATGCTCTGTCTTGTATCCTAGACCTATAGGTTGTATTGATGATAAGTGTTTGAAAGAATGTCAATCCCGGTTGGGGATGCTCAAGCCTAATCCTCAGGTCGAGTTTGATTCATTGGCATTTTTATCATGTTTTTAATGATTCATGAAGGTTCCAACAAGTCCTGGGTAGAGGTCAAGAAGTCTGGGCTAGAAAAATGGCTCAATTTCCCATATTACTATTCCACAAAGAGTTACCCTAAAGACTAATGTTGTTGGATGAAGGCTTAGAAGTGTTATAACTCGCTTAGGCTATTGCTAGGGTTTGTTACTCTACCTTAAGTTTCTCAAACAATAGTTGAACTCAGGGACATCTTGTCTGAGTGGTTGACTTGTCTCCTTAGGGGTGTGCTACAATGATTTTACATGGTTGGCCATATGATTTTTTATATATATAATATTATAGTAGAAAGATCATTTTTGTACATATATATTCATAACAATAAAAATGACACCTTCACATTTCTAGTTACAGTTCACATTGCAATGTTTTACCTTTTACTGGTTCTTATATTCCATGTTACTGAAATCTTAGTGACTTCACTATGCTTCCATTAGGCTACACTAGCTTAACCGTACTAATAACATTAGTCACAATTGTACTTCATAAAACCATACTCATTACAAAATCATGCTATTTACAAAACATCTTGTTAAATATACTCAAAATGAATTTTAATTTTCACATGCATGAATGTTTGGTACTAGTCATATCAATATTTTACTTATCTTTCCATGCATCATAGCATATTAGAATATCTCTTTAAAACAAAATTTCCATGAAGATGTTTTCCAAAACAAAAGTTAAGAGATTATGACCTTAATCCTTAACATTCACTAGAGTTCTAATTCATCCAAAATGACATCTCATTTTATGCATCTGTGTCTACCCAATAGCCATTATGCAACATTAATAAACTGAAGTCAATCACATAGTCTTTTCTTTGTTAAATTAATTACTAATGCAAATAGATTCATAATGGCATAAAATTTTTTGTTTAGTGGTGACAATGAAGACATCACGTTTCCACAACATAAGATACTTAATTGATTATGTTTAATATGTAGTGTTACCACAATATTCACATGTACTAGATGAATTTCTAAAGGATGAAATTAACATATTTATTAGATGCATGATGCATACCATCTAACACCATCACTAAATCATTAACTTGTAGAATTACGTTGTTATGCATGGAGTTTGAGCAAACAATGTAATTAAATACATTTAATTACAATTAGCTTTATCATTAAGTTCGTAGATCATGCATTAAAATATTAGATAATATTTGTTTCCCTTATCACACTACTTACTATTTATTCATGTTCCTTTGGAAGGGCACACCCTTTTCCTTCCGGTTCTTATTATTGACAAAAAATGTATTTATATTAAATAAATCCCTTTTAAAGACACTATTCTTTTCATGATGTAATTATTTTCTAACATTCAAGAACTTACAGTTGTGCTTATGCATTGTTAAACAAATATCCAATCCATAATCATCATAGTTTCTTGCATATGTTTAAAAGCCTATACAAAGCTTTAATCATACAAAAAAACTCATTTATCATTAGTAAGTAAAAATCGATAACAATATTGGTAACAATTAAATCATACCAAAATCCAACAATATATTGTCACCCTTAGACCAATAACATGAAAAAGAACTACCACTATCACATTGGTTACAAATTTTAATAATATTCAATCAAAAATGGAATTATGCATATTGCAATATAACTTCAAAGATAATTTTAATAGTTTATCAAAAGCTCACATGAAATTTAGTAGTATTGCAATTACCAACAACAATGTCATGCAATACTAATCCATGAAAGGTATTGCAATATAATAAATAGTCAATGCCACCAATTATCATAAACTCAACCACAATTCAAAATAATTCCATGACAAGATAAAATTGACCACTAGCCACTATAGTGAAGACCTACCACTTATTATTTATTCTCAATATTCAAAGGAATTATTTTAATGCCTTTTTAAACATTGTATTGTCCTCTTCAAAGAAGATCCTTGCCTTTCTACATTATTTCATTAAAGTAATGCATACATTCATTTTTTTTTCTTATAAGTAATGCATTACAATTCTAATCATTTTTCTTCTAATATACCATTGAACATTATTATAGAAATATGAATGCAAAGGTTGGTAGTTAATCCACACTGTCACTAATAAGTCCTCAAGATTGTCCATAATTTCATTATAATTAAATGCAATATAATTTCAAGTTATCTTTTAACTGCATAAAGTGTCAAATGACACAAGCATAATTATCCTTCAAAGAAATCATTAACAATATCATTCTTCAATACATTCATTAGCTCCATCATGTATATCATATTAAATTCAATTTTTTGCACACATTACCATATAATTTCGTTAGTGTCATACCGAGTTTATATACAATAACATCATACCTATACTCCTTCTAATTCTTATAGAATCAAAGAGGTTTCAATGCTGCAACATTTTCTCCGATACCACTTGTAACGTCCCTCGGTAGCCCTCGTGCAAAAATACATAGGATTAGATTTTTTTACCAAATTTAATAGCATGTAATATTCCCAATGAATTATTCCATACTCCTTAACTTATCATTAGATAAAATCACCATAATAACATGAAGTAACAATAAAAATGTCACAGTGGATTATGTAAAGGAATAGTCACAATTTCCATTTGTTAGACTACTACTGTCTCCCTTAACTTCTTTTTCCTTGAATTAATCAATTAATAAAACATAATTAAAAACACAAGATTGATACGATTTTCCAATGTTATGCAAAATACCACATCATCAAGATCATCAAATAGGCAAACACATAAGTGAACACCAATATACCCTAGAATCTCCCAAGGGAAACACCAACAAACATTTATTTTATTAAACATTTTATGACGGTGTTCACCTCTCACTCAATTGCATAAAGGGAGTCCATCCCTTGTTCATTAATAAAATTTACAAAAGAACATAACCTTTAATTCAAGAATAATTAAATAGAGGCCATTCCATTAATCATAGTATCATGTTTCTCTAACACAATAGTCCACAATTCCTCGAACATTGTGTCTTTGTGGCCTAGTTGTTTCCTACAATTATTATCATTCATTTGACAATCCTTCACAGCACATTGACCAATAGTCAAGCTTAAGCACCTCATTTCCTTCCATAGTGTTAACTATAATCCTTCTTTTGGTTATTATATAAGGGATGGATTAGACATTATTAATTCATCTGTGGCATAAGTCACATTTCTCCCATGCAATTACCATTATTAGAGATTCTAACATCATGATTATATAAAATGTTTATCAAACCCAAATAATAAATCATTACTAATTATGATTTAAACATATTTTCATGGTCCACATGCATAATAACATTAAAATATGTCTTTTCTCTTTTTCTTTTACACACATCATCAAGTGTACATTTTTGACACATGCATAAATAAAATGTATAGAGTATTGAGGCAAGCTTCTTTATTGGCATCGGACATGTATTAATTAAAATCACATAACTTTACAATGATTCCTTTTTATTCATGCATTCATATGGTTATGAAACATGTCTAACCATCTAAATATCACATGCCTAAAGTAAGATGCATAAATATCACCAATTAATGCTCATCTAACCAAACTTCACATGCATCATAAGGAAGAAAATAGTTACAGTTTACCTCTAACCACAAGAGAAGGGTAATATTTTAAAATAATCGCCATGATTATCACTATCTCTTTGCAAAACAAGAGGGGAATCTTTCTGTTAAGTCCCTATAATACTAGTGAGTCCCCCATTACTATTGTCATTGTATCACTTATTTTTATTATTGTGCCCCATAGAATCCCACTATTGTTAATTTTTTCCTTTATATTATTATTTTTAGGTCGGCTTGGTTATATTGTGACCCCTTAGACTCCTATATATAGAAAGGAGGTTTTGTCATTTGTATCATCCAAGAATTGTTCATTTGTGTAATGTAAAAGAGGTTTCCGCTTAGAAGAGGCTGAATTCTAAGATGTTGATCTATCATTTCTATCTTTTTGTGAGTTGGTTTCATAACATTTGGTATTAGAGCTTTGGATTCTAGGGTTCTTCTACTCCGAACAGGTAATCGTGGAATTTTCGCTATAACGTTTTTCTGCGATGTTTTAGAAGCGAAAAGAACCCATTTGAGTCGAAATCTTTTTGAACCTTGTGTCTGAATTTCATATCTTGTCTCACTATGTTTTTAGAGATATGATCTGAGGAAGTTAGGTTTTTTGCAAGTTCCAAAATTTCATCTAAAACATGTGATCGTGGCATGTTTGATATAACGCTATCTCTACGAAGTTTTAGAAGCTAAAAAAAATACCCATTTGAGAAGAAATCAGTAAGAACCTCCGCTCCAAATTGCAGATCCTGCCTTGCTATATTTTCGGAGATATAATATGAGGAAGCTAGATTTTTTGTAGACCCCCAAATTACATTCCAAACAGGTCGCCTTGGGAAAATCATTATACTTTCCTCTAAGCATCAGATTGAGTTTTCGTAAGAAGTTACAAAAAGAGGGCAAACTGTAGTTTTTTGGGTACCATTTTTAGAACCCAAGGTTGAAACAGTGGCATGGGAACGTCATACAAGTTCGCTCTACTAAACAAGTCTATACTTAGGCCTTTGTGGGAGATTTGCCATAACTCTTCATTGGAGAATCTAGTTGTGATCAGACTTGTGGGGTTAGAAATATTACTTAGAGGGTTACTGGGGAAGCAATTTCAGAACTGGGAGATCCAAAATTATAGAGATACATCAGATTCAACATCAAGTTCCTACAAAGTGAAAAAATGCATGTAGTGTTTTTAAAATTTTTGCATAAGCTTGGTTTGAAAAATTAGTTTGAAGGAATTCAAAGGGCATAGTGAAGCATTATTATCGGTACATGATGCCCCGAAGAAAGAAAATGGAAACACCTAGTAAGCAACCTGAAAGCTCTAGCATGACTCATGAAGAAGAGGAAGAAATGCAAGATGATATATTAAAATTACGAGACCAAGTGCAATAAATTTCACTCACACAAGAAGTAACATAAAATAAGATGGATGGTTTAAAGAAAGATGTATAACATAAGATGGATTGTTTAAAGAAAGGCATGGAAGCTAAGATGGATGGTTTAAAGAAAGGCGTAGAGGCTAAGATGGATGGCATGGAAGCTAAGATGGATGATTTGAAGATAGATTTGAAGACACATTTGAAGACAAGCATGGAAGATTTGAAGACAGGTTTGAAGACAGATTTGACAAAGTTTCTACAAGAAATGCTTACTAATGGAAAAAGGGTAGTAAAGGAAACATGATGAGAAAAAAATAAATGTTAATCATGATTTCATAGACTCTAACGTTGGATTGAAGAACCACCATGTTCTAAAGATCGATATGAGGAAGTTTGATGGCAAGGATCTTGGAACATGGACACTACAGATGGAGCAATTGTTTTATCTCCATAATCTGCGAAACACATAAAAGGTACACATTGCAACTTTATATTTAGAACCAAATCAGTTTGTATGGTATCGATGGCTTTGCTCTCGTGAACAAATTGTCACTTGGGATATTTTTATGGATCAAATGATATCACATTATGAGGATACAAAAAGCAACACGTTTTTAGCCAATTTATAAATCTCAAACATAAGGTTTCAATGATGGAGCACATTGAGGACTTCTGAAAATTGAATATAAAAGTAAAAGATACTCCAGAGGAACATAGGATTGATGTGTTCATAGGGACTTTAAAAGATAACATCCAACATGAGGTTTGCCTTTGGGAACCAGATTCATTGGAGAAGGCATTCAGGTTGGAAAGAAAAATGGAAAG
>APFE031358900.1:0-13728 GCA_000404065.3 Pinus taeda
TTAGTGTATTTTCTATCACAACTGTAACAAAACCCTTTTGCTCTTTTTTCTTCCAATTGTTGTGGTGTCAACCTTATAGGTTGTGGAAGGCTAGGGGCAACAACACTTCCATCTTTATGGTTGTGAGTGGTAGGCTTCCTGGTTTCCATAATTTTTCTTTCCATTTTTCTTGCTAACCTAAATGCCTTCTCCAATGAATTAGATTCTCAAAGGCGAACCTCATGTTGGATATTATCCTTTAAAGTCCCTATGAACACATCAATGCTATGCTCCTTTGGAATATCTTTTACCCTTATGTCCAATTTTTGGAACTCCTCAATGTGCTCCATCATTGAACCCTTTTGTTTGAGACTTATCAATTGGATAAAAAACGTGTTGCTTTTTGTATCCTCATAATTTACTGTCATCTCTTGCATAAAAATTGCCCAAATGAAATTTTTTTTATGAGAGCAAAGCCATCGATATCATACAAACTGATTTGGTTCCAAATATAAAGTTGCAATACATACCTTTTGTGCGTTTTGCACATTATCGAGATCGAAAAATTGCTCCATCTGTAGTATCCATGTTGCGGGATCCTTGCCATCAAACTTCCTCATATCGATTTTTGGAATATGGTGGGTCTTCAATCCAACATTAGAGTCTATGAAATCATGATTAACATTTCTTTTGTTCTCATCATGAGTTTCCTTTACTACCCTTTCACAATTAGTGACCATTTCTTGTAGCAGCTTATTCAAATTTATCTTCAATTCTTCCATCTTATCATCCATGCCATCCATCTTAGCATCCATGCCATTCATCTTAGCTTCCATGCCATCCATCTTAGCTTCCACGTTATTCATCTTAGCTTCTATGCCTTTCTTTAAACCATCCATCTTAGATTCTGTTACTTTTTGTGCGAGTGACATTTGTTGCACTTGGTCTCATAATTTTGATATATCATGTTGCATTTCTTCCTCTTCTTCATGAGTCATGCTAGAGCTTTCAATTTGCTTACTAGGTGTTTGCATTTTCTTTCCTCGGGGCATTAATTACTGATAATAATGCTTTACTATGCCCTTTTAATTCCTTCAAACTAATTTTTCAAACCAAGCTTATGCAAAATTTAAAAAAAAAACTACACACCTTTTTTCACTTTGTAGGAGCTCGATATTGAATCTGATGTATCTCTGTAATTTTGGATCATCCAGTTCTAAAATTGTGACTTGTAGTAGCCCTCTGTGTCCTCTTTCCAATGCCACCAGTCTGATCGAATTTAGATTCTCCAAGGCAGAGTTATGCACAATCTCCCAAGATGACCTGATTATAGACCTTTCTAGAAGAGCGAACTTGTATGAAGTTCCACGTGTCACTGTTTTGACCTTAGTATCTAAAAAATATACACAGGAAACTACAGTCCATCCTATTTTTGTAACTTCTTATGAAATTTCAATCTGATGCTCAAAACAAAAGTTATGATGATTTTCCCCAGGTCACCTATTTGGAATGAAACTCGGGAGTCTGCAAAAAGGCCCACTTCCTTAGATCATATCTCTGTAAATATAGCATGAAAAGCTCTAAAATTCTGACCCGAGGTTCATAGTGATCTCGGCCCAAATGGGTTTTTTATTAGCATTTAAAATGTCACAGAAAAAAAGTTATAGAAAATGCCACGATGACCTATTTGGAGCAGTGAAACCCTAGAATTCAAAGCTCTGATACCAAATGTTATGTAACCAGCTCATAAAAAGATAGAAAAGATAGTTGAATGCCTTAGAATTCAGCCTCTTCGAGGGGGAAACCTCCTTTACATTACACAAATGAACAATGCTTGAATGATTCAAATGACAAAACCTCCTTTTTATATATAGGAGTTTAAGGGGTCACAATATAACCAAGCCGACCTAACAATATCAATATAACGGCACAAAAATAACAATAGAGGGATTCTATGGGGCCAGTAATAACAATATGTGGACAATAGGGGCACAACAATATTAATAAGGGATACAACTACAATAGTAATGGGGGCATCACTAGTATTATAGGGACCTAACATAAAGTGTGTGAGAGGAGTGTTCCACTTGGTAACAGGAGAATCATCCACAAGGAACAACACAAGGGAATAGGAGCTTGGAGGGTAGAGAGGAAGGCTGGAGAGAAGCCAAGATTGCCTGTGAGCAATTGTGAGGATTGTACTGAGAGCTGGCTAGCAGTGAGAGCTAAGGCTTTGTATAATTCCTATGTATTTCCACCATGTATGATAATGCAATAGTGTGGGGTTTTTAGTTGAGGCTTTCCCCAAAGAATTTTCATGTGTATTATGTCATTGATTCTTCTTCTTCTGGTTATATTGTTCAGCTCGATCTTTAAGCTTCCACAAATTGATAGTAGAAGTAGGTTATAATATCCTTCTTTGATTTATATTGCATTATCGAGTTAACCTACGTAGATTTTCTACAATTGATAATAGCATTATATTAATATGTAAAAAAATAATATAGAGGTGTAGTGTAATATTATATAAGGTACTTATATAAATATATTTTAGAAAATGTTGTATTCATAATAGGATAATAATAATAATAATAAATATTTAAATAAATATATATTTTTTTCATGAAAATGTATAAGAAAAAATTAATCATTTTTATTTCAATTTTTTTTAATGAAATAGTTGTTGATAACTACATAATAACATCATAGGTAAAAAAAATATAATATAGTTGCATAATGTATATATTTATATATAATATAAAGATATTTTAGAAAATTGTGTATTTATGATATAATAATATTTATTTTTAATGGAATAGTGGTTGATAACTACATAATAACATCATACTAATATGTAAAAAATATAATATAGAGGCGTAGTGTAATATTATATAAGGTACTTATAGTATAACCATATTTTTAAAAATGGTGTATTCATAATATTATTATAATAATAATAAACATTTAAATGAATATTTTTTCTTCATGAAAATTTATAAGAAAAAAATAATCATTTTTAAAAGAAAATGTTTCAATGTTAATTATTTTTATTTTCTCATCAAATTTTAATTGTGATATCTACTACTTATAAAAAAAAATTGGTACATAATAATATTAGTATTTCACAATAAGTATGATAATTCAAATCTCAACAATTTAGGAATGGCTACTCTATGAGGATATTAGTGACAAATTTGAAAATATTAACTAGGCAAGGTCTATAATTTAATGTGGGGCGGGTTGGTTGAACCCTAGCTTCCTCCTCTATTTTCATGTCTCCCTGGGTCTCCTTTCGACCAAGGCTTCTCCTTACAGGTGCAAACATGGATGGTTTTGCATAGCTTTGCTATGCTGTGGGGTTTCTGTTGGGTGTGGGATTTCGTCGTTCGTTGCTCAATGTTGTTGTGTGTTCTTATGCGCAAGGTTTTGTTTGCTTGGGGTATTTGCCACCGTGAGTTCCTTGTTTATTGTGGTCTCTAGTTTTTGAGTTGCATTTTTGGCCACTGTTTTTTCTTGAAGATTGTCATGGGTTGTTATGGTCTTTCTGACTCTATTAGAAGTTTCCTAGCCTTGGAATTTTGCTTCTAGTATGTCTACGCCCCTTGGGGCTTTTGTTCCATGGAACTGTTGCCATTTTAGGGTTTTATACCATTTGCATCGCCCATTCATGGGTTATTGCGACCTATTTTTGGGCTTTTTAGAAGTTTCCCTTTAGGGTCTTCATTGGTGGGCTTGCGTGCCCATATCTTTATTTTTTACAATTCTTTGACCTAGGGTTTTCAGCCCGTAGGATTTCAGTTTGATATCATTGGTGGATTTGCATTCCCATATCTTTGTTTTTACATTTCTTTGGCCTAAGGTTTTCAACCCCTAGGGTTTCAGTATTACATGTAATATGTATATATGCTTATCAAATATTATGTAAACCTGACTTTCTTAATGACAACATGATCAAATTTTCTTTCCTGAAAAAAGGGTCTATAATTAAATATAGACCCATTTGTGTTGATTTATAAAGTGATGTTATTATAATAAAATCTAGTTTTATATTCATAATAATTTTATTATTTTTTAAATTTTAAATTTTATATTTATGATTTTTATATTTTAATTTCATTTTGTTTTTCAAAGAAATAAATCAAACTCTCTCTAAGTATGAGGGCTGGAGTGAGGTTGTTGGTACTAGGCTAGCCCACAAGTATACTTACTTATGAGTGCATTAAGGCATTATAACTCATCATATCACTAGCAAGGATTTAAACCTTGGTGGGGAAGATAACAACCATTTTTACCAAACAACAAAGATAACCCTAATTGTGACCTACATTGGATCATTATATCATTTTTCATCCATCTCGATGCATTCATAGTGGAAAAAGTAGAGGAATCAGCTCATAGGATTGTTTTTACCAGTGGGACCCAAGCAAAACATGGTTCGAAACCTTCCTCGAGCATTTTGAGGCATCAAACGACAATTTTTTGGGGTAAAACTTTGTTGATTTAGCTCTACGCCATTCCATGTCTTTTTAAACACAAAGATATATCCAACAGTGCAAGAAGTGCGTTAATCAGAGTCCATATGCAAAATTTATGACATTCAGAAGTTGGCCTTCCTATTTTCACACCTATAATTTGGGAGGATGTCACGTCAACCACCATTATTCATGGAAAAGGGGCTAGCCATGTGTTTTTGATGTAAAAGAATCTAGAAGAGTCTATATTGTAGCTCTAGTTAAGAGCTGATGTAGTCAAAATTAAGCACTAGTAGGTTATCTGGTTGTGTTATCACTAGGCCACTAGGAGGAAGAGGCATTCCATTATTTCAAGATAATTTTGTTCCATAGCTGAGTAAAGATAGCTAGTAGAGATGGGAGGTAGAGCACATAGAGAGGATTTGTGCACAGTACAAGCCCATGGGCCACAAGAATTACTTCTTTGTACCTTCATCCATATTTTCCAGACAGAGAAAGAGAGCAAAGTAACCTCACCTTCAAGATGGGTTTTCTCCTGAAAGGGTTTCCTTGAGAATATTTTGTGTATTATGTGTGTGTGTGAGTTAATATTTTTGTTCTCTACTTTTCTGCATAATTTCCATTCACATGCATGCACTAATTATAGTTAAATTTACAGATCTAGAGGTTTAATATAACTGTAATAGTGTAGAATTTTTAGATTGCTAATATAATATTATTAGATATGTTACAACAAATTGTCAAGTGGAATATCCACAGTAGTTACGGATCATTTGGTATCATAGAAGGTTTCTTTGGATATTTTGTGGATATTGCAAGGATCTAGATCGAGTGGGGCCGAAAATTGTAAAGCCCTAATCATGGCCAACAAATTTGTAAATGAACCTCGTGATCCTGTAGAGGTGAGGTTTACGTGGTTGGAACAATAAGTCATAAATATAAACCACAATGTAAGCCTCCTCTTGGCGGCCTTGAATATCAATTTGGGGATATTTGGAGAAGGTGGGGATTTGAATCTTCCACGTGACCCTGATCTAGCACATAAGGGCTATTGGCAAAATTAATGAAGCAAAAAATTGCACCTTTTGCAACAAGAATCTCACCAGTTGTGGGTGAAATTGTCACTCAACGAACTATGTAAAGGACAAAATCGTCGCACGGCTAGCAATTTTTTCCAATTTTCACAACAAATATTAAAGTTTGGTTCCAAGAAGCATATCTTGCTCAATTTTTAACCTTTTTTAGCTAAAGAAGAGCCTAAATGGGGGTTTTTTAGTGTCCTAAAATCAATGGTAACCTTAACTTTATTATTTGAGCATTTTATGATGGACTTTTTGCAAAATCAAGTATTTTAGTGCTAGAGACAAATACAAATTTGAAGCAATATGGAGGCATATTTGAGCGTGGAGATAGCCTAGTTGGATATTTTCTATCCTTTTATTTTCATCTGCAGCAACTGTTACTTTTGTAGAGCAGCTCTTTTCAGTCTTTTCTTAATGTGTTAAGGAAAGAAGCATTTTTTAACTCTTAATTATGAAGGAGTTGCATGTTTATTCTTTTTATTTCAGTTGGAGTATAAGGACCTATTGTGTGAGAGTCCTTTTTATGTCGACATTTTTATGATTTATTGTAGGGAGTCATCTTTCTGAGTGAGAATTATTTGTAGGAGAAACAAACCACTCTATTGTCAACAAGTTGTAATGTACTAATTTACTATTGAAATCGATATAGTGGTCTAGCTATTGAAGCAAACCTGAAGATGTAGCCCAGGAGGGGTGAACTTCATCATCAAATGTTGTTTCCTTCTCTTCATGTTTATCATCTTGAGTTGCATGTGAATTTGTTTATCTTTTAAGTTCATGTGAAAACTTAACTCACCATCTTGAAGAGGTTATGAAACTTATTTTACCTTTAAAGACCCATTTTGTAAACTTGAAAAGTGTCAGTGGATGGTCAGTTTTTTATAAGAGGAGTTTTCCTCCATTTTCATATCAATCTCGCACTTGGAAATCGTGACCAACTCAATTCTTGTCGTCGCTTACTTTATAATTCGTTTTGCTTTTCTCAAGTTTCTCTTGTACTCTTTGATGCACTAGTTTCATTTGTTCAATAGAATGCTTGGCTTTGTCCACATCACTATGTCCATCTACTGAAATATCTTTACCAAAGATAAAATCCAAAAGAGACTTGGAAAATAAAACAAAACAACTTCAAAGAAAATACTTGTGTAGATGAGTGCTTGGCATGATTGCAGGCATGTTGGATGTAATGCAAATGCTCATCCCAAAGTTTAGGATGCTTAACACAATATCCACGAAGGAAATGCATTTCTTACAACATGTAATAAATTTGACTCTCAAATTCCCATACAAATTGATTCATCAACAAGCCAAAATAGCATAAAACGCCAAAGAAAACATTGTTGCATATAAGTGATTTATTCATAACATCACCTTTACAAAATACCCAATTGTGGGGATATGTAACATGTGGAATACAAAAGAAATGGAGTATTTAACTAGAAAAGTAGTCAAACCATTTCATAACCAACCAGGCTACAGAGTTTTCATTCTGCATTTCACTTTCTTTTGGATTTTCTTCAAGGATGGTTATGGTGTGCCTCACACATTCTTCTGCCTTCTCTTTCTCATGTGATTTCATGACATGTTTTTCCTTCTTTGGATGAAGATGTGGATGCATCTTCCAACATTTCTCGATCCAATTCCCACTTATATTGTAATGAGTACAAAAAAAATTGTGAGCATTTCTTGGAAAAAATGTCTTTCAACTTGGAAGAGTATATTCCTTCCTGTTCTCACTTCTAGTCGACATATTCACTTTCTCGACCATTGCTTTCCATTTTTGGCACTTGGCTACAAAATGGTTAGGTGCATGAAAAAAAGTACAAGGAAACACATTCCACAAAATTTTATTCAAATCATCATGTTGCTTATAGTCATAGAAGGTTTTTGAATAATAAAGATGTTTATACCTTTTATCGTTGTCCTTTGAAATATGAATATGGAAAGGAAAATTTGATTGATGAGGAGAAATTTACTTAGTTCTTCCTTAGATGTGCTCACCTATATTTTGAGATGTTTTTCCATCAACGTCATCATCGTGATGTGATACTGCTTCAACTTGCAGGTATTCTTTCTTCACGAATTTCTCACTTGAAGAATTTCTTGACTTTGTAGTTTTGGAGCAATATCCAACTTATTCTTGAACATATTTGGATTCTTCATGTCGAGGTTGTGTTCCCACCTCAATAGGATTAATGATTCCATGACTATGGATTCCAACACCCTTACCATTGTATCCCATTTTGGTCAACAATTTCATACCAATACCCTTGCTATGTTTCTCAAATGATGCAAAAAGAAGCATTATCATTGTTACGAGTCTGAATTAAACATGAATCATATTTTACCTCCTTTTTCTTCTTGCAGCCCTTGGTCCTCTTTCTGAAGCTTAGCCATATCCTCCTTCTTCTCTTTTGTAGATGAAGTGGTAGATGAATATTCTAGAAAACCACTCTTGTGCTTTAACATATAAGCAGTGTTCTTCAACTAAAAAAGGGTACACACATCAGTCGTCCAATGACTACAAACTTTTCGAGTCTTGGGAGAAGCTTCAGTAACGGAACATTCTCTGGTTTTCTCTTCAATGAAATTCTGAAACATTGTGTGAAACTTCTTCTTCTCATCCACTATTTCTTCTAGCAATCTTCTCAATTCTATGTTATCCATTTGGAGAGAAGAATTCCTCTCTTCCAGTTCTAAGAGCCTTGCATGCTGCAAACTTCCACCCATACTAGCAATCTAGACAAAACCTGCTCTGAAACCAATGATCTAAAAATCGATCTCCCTCTGACACTTTGCAAGTCTTGATACATTTGGGTCTTTAAACAATCACTTAAATCGTAACTTATTCAAAAGTGAATAGTTTAGTTTTCAATGAACTTAAAGATGAAACAAAATCATATGAATCCCAACATGATGAAAATGAAGAAGAGAAAAACCAAGTTATAACGTAGTTCATCCAATGTGGACTACATCTTCAGGCCTTGTACTAATGGCTAGGTTACTTTATTGATCTCAGCAACAAAAAGAGTACATTACAAATCTTTGACTGATAGAGTACTTTTAGAGTGGCACTTTCTCTCCTTCAAAGAAATGTTCTCCTTCAGAGAACTCTAACTCACAAGTTGACTCCCTTTTAAAAATAAATGATAGTTACAAAAGAAAAAGACTTTCTCACAGAATGTGGCAACATGTCCTCATACTCATTTTGAGATCAAAAAGCAAGCACAAATTCAACTGCTTCATAATGAAGTGTCGAAATGTTGTTTTCCCATAAATATACTAAGAATAGACTGAAAATATGGCTTCTCTATTGAAGAAACAACTATTGCAAATTCGTTTAGGAGGCTTGAAAACCCCTGTCTAAGCTCTTTCTATGCTAAAAAAGGTTTCCATATGGCCTCAAAACAATCTGTTTGCAACAAAAAAGGACATGGCTCTGCAAATTTTCCTACTTACAATGCTCAAATCACAAAATTAATGTTTCCATTGTGTTCAGAACACCCAAAAACCCTTGTATAGGCTCTTATTGGGATCAACAAGAATGCAAAATGGCCATGTTAAGGATCTTGGAACATTTCTCTGTTATTTGTCCTGCAAATTGGAAAAATTGGTTAACCAAGCAATGATATCCACATTTTGTAGCAGCTACAACCACCCTCCAAAATTTTACCTTAGCTTTGTTTTGGAGCCTCCCTACCAACCATCCTTAGCATCATGTCTTGCACTGAGTAAGTACATAGGCTTTAGCTGAGCTTCAGTGGCCTTTCAGCCTGTGCACATCAACTTGTTTGTCTCCCAGTGCAAGCTATCATTCCAGACTTAATCAATTTTCTGGCTAAGATGCTCCCCCTAAAAATTGCGCAATTCTGGAAGGAAAAAAGCCTTCCATCCATAAATTGTGCAATCCTGCTAGGCTACTTGTTGTTCTCTAGAAATGTGGAGTTTAGCCAGGTAGCCTTCCCTCTGGAGAATACGTAGTTCAGCTTGACACTGGGCTTTAGCTCCAGAATTGTGCAGTTCTGACTAACAGCCAGGGCTTCAATCCATAAATTGCGCAGTGCATGACAGATAACCATTCTTGTTCAGCCCAGAAATTGTGCAAATTACATCCCTAGGCTTGCAGACTAATGCATGTGATTTCAGGTTGACCGATTCCCTCCAGGACTGAGAAATCTTGATTTTAATGCATGGGCTACTTTTCTCGAAAAAGAAAAATAAAATAGAAAAGCATCCCTAGATTTTAGGGATCCATTTTTAGTAGTTAGAGGTTACATGCAAAGATTGTTTCAAAAACTTCCCACCAAGTGTCGCTTTTTTTATATTTGTGGCATGCGCGCCATAACCTAGATCTTATCAAAAGTCATTTATTTGACACTGGAGAGCTCATTCCTCACATCGATATTGGAGCTCTGACATCCCACATGCAATCTAGCAGCCATCGGCACATTTAGCTCAGCTTTTTCTGGGTAAGTCAGCTTTTCATGTCTTTTGCTGCTTTGTTGTCACTTTTTGTATTTTGCTTTGTGTAAGTGTTGTTTGCTTGGTTTCAATGAACGCTTGTCGTTTTGATGCATGTTAGGTTGTAGAAGCATTGTTTCAGTTTTTCATTACATCTCAATATTGTTGCATGCATGACATTGTTTCTACACTAATGGTCATCGTTGCGACGACTCGCTTCACACACATACTTGTTTTCCTGTTTTATGAATCCTACACTCATTGTTTGCATGCATGATCATTCACTCTTTTTTGCACTCAGTTTCGCCATGCATTAAGACTTATCATGTTTTCAGTCACTCGTCGATGGGTTTGGGCTTCCTTGGCCCAAACCTTGACTTGCCTAGCTAGCAATGCACATTTCTGGAAGTGAAGGCTCTATCTTCCCTCCAGAAACTACGCAAACCTAGCCTAGCACTAGCCTCTGAGCTTGCATTGTGCAATTCTGGGAGGCAGTGCTTTGTTGGGCCCAGAAAAAACGCAATGCAATTTGCTAGTTTACATGTCATTGCTGACTGAAACTGCGCATTGTGCAGTTTTAGTCCTCAGTGGGGCAGCCTGGACTATGCATTGCATAGTTCTAATAGTCAGTCAACCTCTTGACAGCCCTGACTATGCCTTGCATTGTTTTGGTAGTCAGTCTCCCAGCCTCTTGGTGAAAATTACACAATCTACACAATTAGTCACACAGGTATGTTGCATGTCAGTCCTCAAATTTGTTTGGTTTTCAACTGGAAGCTTTGTTTACATGAGTGTTGTTATGTCTCTAGGTATTGCAGATGTTCGTCAGGCTCTCATCAGTACAAGTACAATGGCCTCCAAGAGAGAAGGTTCAAAGGACATCGTTGAGAGCGTAACTGGAGATGCAGTTGAGCGAGTGTCTATGAGCTTTCCTATCTATGAAGACACCAAGTTTTTCATAAATAAGGATATCAAGATGAAATGGCAGTGACATCACAGCGAGCAGCACCATCAGCAGTAGTGGAGGGTAGCAGACCTGCATGCGACAAAGGCAAGAGGAAGGTTGTTGATAGCATAGAGATGGGGCAAAGCTGGAAGTTCAAAGCAGATCCACTCGTGATGAAAGTAGCTTTGGATATTAAGGCTATGAGGTGACAACGCGATAAGAGGATCATGCAAAGGCAAAGAAAGAAACAAAGGATGGAGGAAACTGAGAAGGATTTGCAGGAGTTGAAGCAGAAAATCAGGGAAGAACAAGAGTTACGCAGGAGAGAGAAGGAATCTCAGCAGGAACATGTATAGCAGGAGGTGCAACATGCACATGTTAATGAAATTGTGCCCATATATGTTATAGACCATCCTAACAGCTGACACAGAGTAGACAAGGTGAGCAGTGTTGTCGATCACATGCACGGGTGCTCAAGAGCATGGATGTCATTCTGCACATTCATGTGATCCCATCTATTAGCACACTCACTAAGGTGAAGACAAAGAACCAAGTCTAACTGGAGTTGGACATGTACTTTGATGAGTTGATGCACATAGCCACCAACACACACTTGGAGATCAACGCAGACACTAGGCATCAATATGTTTCTAGTTCGGATGCACTCAAGACTATGATGCACATGTTAATAGATGGTTTGGACAAAGGTTCCAAAACATTGTACCTGGATGCAACAGAGGCAAGACTTCGCTTTCAGAAGGATGTCACCACAGAGTACATGGACACCATCATGGACTACCAAGCTTGGCATCAGTTCGCCACCATCAATCATCATGAGGATGTCGAAGAGTTGGTCTTGCCACAACTGTCTGAGTCTTAGTGATTTCTTGCATGGCTTACTCAAGCCTATTTTTTCTCACATGGGTACATGTGCAGATTGTAATGTAACATCTTGTAAAAGTGAACGACCAAGTGTCGATAGTAGAATGTAACAGTGATGTAGTAGTTGAAGAGTCATGAGGGTAGGTGAAGAGTCACAAAGGGGGAATGTCAAGGGTCACCCCACCCTTTTCTATTTATAGAACCTCATAACTCATTGTACGGGATTTTGGGAGCCAAAATTCCTACAGGTATATCTTAGAGAAAGCATGGAGTGTATTGTAATGTGCCTTGGCTTCTCCACAGAGCAAAGCTAGTACATCTCTTTGGAGAAGTAGGCAGCTGTGACTATAACGTTCCACTGTTGGAACTAGTGGTTGGCCATGGTTGTATGTGTGATTGGAACTTTCACTTTCTTAATATAAAAGAGCCAGCATGTTTCATGCATATGTTGTTATTGTAGTTCAGTTGTCTTGGTTACTCTAATGATATATGTAGTTGTTTTCTTACGCATGTATGTATGGACTCTTTCTATATATGTTTGTATGAATCTTACTGAGATGTGTTGTTGGTTTTTAATCATCACTTTGGATTATTGGTTAACTCGCCTTCCAGTTTTTTATGCATATTTTCTCATGTGTTCCATTTCAAGCCACGTCTTTTCATAGGTTTCTAAGTGGTGCACTCATTCCCCTTTCCATGTGTTAGAACCCTTCATGCACCTTCTTTGGCTTGTTGTACTAGTCACACCCTTGCCACCAACAAGGAAATCCTACTTACCTCTACGGCAACCACGATCAAGGCGATACCATATGACCCACTATTGGGACTCCTACACCAAATGGTTTGAGTTTTAGTTGGTATTTCTTACTGGGGATATCCCCTGACATGTTGGCGGGTCCAACACCGTCAACACCGCCTTTGGCAGAATCACCAGGTGATAAATTCGGATGGGTGCAACAAAAATCCCACTGTAATTCTGGCAAAATGTTAAACATTTAAGTTCAAACAAGTTTTTCACAAAAATAAAGGTCCACATGATGCCCTCCCATTGGATCATGTGGCACCTCATGATTGGTACTCCATAAAAACAAACAAACAATAAAATTGTGCCACTTATCCTCATACAATTGAGCCACAAGCGCATGATTGGCCACATGTATGTTGTACATGCATAGTCACCTGCTAACATCAGCACCACGTCACCTATACGGCCTACCTAGCTAGCATCCCAGTCAACCATGCAAGTTGACTTTTTAGTTGTTTGCAAAAAACTTCAAAATGTGATAACTTTCACATATGGTGTGAGATTGAGGCGATTCAAGCATCATTGGAATCAAAACAATGAAATCTACGATTTGGTGCTATTTTTGGGAGATTTCGAGCACTTTGATTTTTAAGCATATTTTTTATCCCATGCATCAACTAAAATGTACAGAAGAAGGCACAAAGGGAAACCTTATCTAAGACCCCTAGAGACCTTAAGGAAAGGAGTTGGTATGCCATTTATTAAGGGGGAAATATGGGGATAGATACTACATGATTTATCCATGAAATAAATTGACTACAAAAACCAAGTTTTCCAAGAATAAGGAAGAGGAAGGAATGACACACCGATCAAAAGCATTTTCCATGTCCAACTTTATGACGAAACTTGGTTCACCTTTATCCTTGATTGAGTGGATAGCTTCCTAAACAAGGATGATGTTTTCTAATATATGTCTTTGTTTGAAGAATCCTCCTTGATTTTCATAAATAAATATCGAAAGGACACCTTTAATCTACTAGTGATGATCTTAGTCAATATTTTGTAAGAGGCATTACAGAGAGATTTTGGCCAGAACCTTGAGAAGTTGATCGGATTAGATTCTTTTGGGATGAGGGAAAGGAAGGAAGATTTTGTGCTCCC
>APFE031358900.1:13738-60751 GCA_000404065.3 Pinus taeda
TATCCTTGATTGAGTGGATAGCTTCCTGAACAAGGATGATGTTTTCTAATATATGTCTTTGTTTGAAGAATCCTCCTTGATTTTCAGAAATAAATATCGAAAGGATGCCGTTAATCTACTAGTGATGATCTTAGTCAATATTTTGTAGGAGGCATTACAGAGAGATTTTGGCCAGAACCTTGAGAAGTTGACCGGATTAGATTCTTTTGGGATGAGGGAAAGGAAGGAAGATTTTGTGCTCCCCTCCACCTTGCACTTGTTCATGGACCAATTGAGCATTTGAAGGAGGTCTTTCCTAATCTCACTCTAGAAAATCCTATAGAAATTGATTGGGAACCCATCCTATCTGGGAACCTTATCTAGATCCATAGACCAAATTTCCTCCACCACTTCTTGTTCCTCGACCCTTTGTACTAGGATTTGATTTTGTTTTTTTGATATCTCAAGAGGAAGGGAGAGAGGAATTATTTATCTTTGGTGAAATGCAACACAATGTAATGTATAGAGAGATTGAAAATGTGTGAAGGTTTCTTCCTTGATTTTAGTAAAATAAGTTATATTTTATTTTCCTTCTAGTGTAATTTCTCTAACTCTATTTTGCAACTCCCTTGCCTTTGCTTGCTTGTGGAAGAAGGCCATGTTCCTTTCTCCTACCTTAATCCATGTGCTTCTCAACTTGAGATGTCAAAATTCCTACTCTTCCCTGCATTATTGGAAGTAGAGAGAGCTTAATTCTTTTTCTCTCTTTAGATGTTGCTCTTCTACCTTGCTTCTCTCCATAATTAACATATGTCACTCCATTTATGCAAGTATTGAATCTCTCTTTTTACTTAGTAGAACAAAGGATTCTTTTACCAATTATCGAAGAGCATGCTTAACCCTTTTTAGTTTTGTTTCCCACACGAAGGCTGGAGAAAGGGTAACTTGAATACACCATGCTTGGTTGATGATGTGCATGATGGACATTGGATAAACCAATGCTCCCTGTGTGATTCACGACATGGATTAACCCCCTCTTGTGGATCCTTATCTCTAGCGATATGATCATTGAATAATACCTACAGGTTTTGGTATAACGACAATTGTGATTCCCAACAAGTGGTATCAGAGCATAGGTCACAAGTTTGATACACAACCGGCTCACGTTGGGGGGGATATTGTTGGAGATTGGATAAACCAACACTCGCCATGTGTTTTGTGACATTGACTAACTGCCTCTCATGGATCCTTATCTCTAGCGATATAATCATTGACTACCTGTGAATTTTAGTGTAACAAAAATCGTGATTACCAGCAAGGGGTTATGGCCCCACCACGCTTTCGCTGCACCACCCTGATTGATTCATTCAACGTTATGCTCTTCATATTGGCAGCCACAAATTTTATTGATATATTGCCAATGTTATTTGCAACCTGGGAGAGAGCGTTATTTCTCATGTAGAATACTAACAACCATCAAATCATGCTTATAAAAATGTGTGAGATTGCAAGGCTTAATGGTTAGAGAGTTAGAGAATGTGTGAGAATTGATTGAGGTGTTCTTCATTAATTACCTGGCACATAGAAGAGCTAATGTGAAGTAGAATTGAGGAGGAAAAACAAAGGAAAATATGCTTTAGAAAATCTTAATTAATTTTAGTTTCATTACAAACAAACCACCTTTCCACTAATGTCAAAGGGGGAGGTAAGAAGAAATAAGAAGAAATGCTTCTCAAGAAAAATAAAGGGGAGGATCATAGTGATATCAGAGTGTAGGTCACGAGTTCGATACACGCCCAGCTCATGTTAGGGGGGAGATTGTTGGACATTGGATAAACCAACACTCCTCGTGTGTTTCCCAACATGGACAACCACCTCTCATGGATCCTTATCTCTGGAGATATGATCATTGACTAATACTTGCAGGTTTTGGTATAATGACAAATTTCGATTCCCAACAGTCCATTATGCCTTCTTCTCACAACTGTCCTGGGTTGAACCTAGAAGGAATTGGTTCTAGGTCCTCTCCCACTTCCATTATGAGTTTAATTGGTCAATCGTTGAATTCGCCTTGAGGCATAATGGAGGAGGAGGCATCCCAACCTGATAAAACCCAAGAGCTATGTATTAAAAATTTATTTAACCTCACAATGATATTCGTTGCCCCACATCTTCTATTTGACCAAGTGTATTTTCCTTTTGTCGGTATGAAGTCTAAAAGATCCCATTCTTCCATAAGATCCTCCATTCGCTCTTTGAAAGGATCGCTGACCAGTGAGCCTCCCTTTTTTCGAATGTAAACAAAGTTGTGTTAGAATCACTGCCTACTATGGATTTTTGATGCCATAACTTTTCCTTTAGGGAGATGAGATTATCTCAGAATTGATTTTTCTCATTGTAAGTGACGAGGGAATAGATGTTCAACAATTTGACTCTATCCCCGATTCCTTTATTTTCCATATATGTTACTACCTAGTACGTAGTAGACTAATATTCTATTAAGGAGAAGACAACATTGTCCCAGAACAGGCCTAGGCCTACTGAGGCTCCCCTTGAGCTTTACGCGACACCACTACTTTCGTTCCAAGATACCTTTGAGGCTTTCATGAGCTCAAAATCCATTAATTTTGATTCTTGTAAAAAAAAATTGAGGGCTTCTCTAATTTAACCAAATCCTTTATATAGAGGGCATTTTTGGGTCACCCATTCCCCTTATATTCCAAGAGATTATCTTCATCAATTTTTGGTAAGAGAATTGGATTTTCGACCTCCTTCCTCACTTGTTCCTCCTTTGAATCTGGATTCTTTCAGAATGTCTAAAATTTGAGGATGACTAGCCAGTTTTTGGCTGAGGTTAGCCTTTCTCTCCCTTGGTTCTTTTTTGGAGTGTCTACATCTTCTTCTTTTTTCAGTGCTCTTTGTTTCATGGCTACTCGAGTCCTCATTTCCACTTGGAGGGAGAGATGTATTCCTAGTGGCGATATTTCTATGGTGATTTACTAACTGTGTTGGTCGAGATGGGGTAAAGTCCATAGCACGAACTTGGAACAACAATGTGCATGATTCATCATCTTTGGACTTCAAGGGTTCTTGGACCATAGGGGTGAGATTTGTAACTTGATCTTCAGGAGATGGGGCTTCCTTTTTTCCCCTTCCTTTGGCCACTCTAGGATCTCCCCTTCTTATTTCATTTCATCTTTTGTATCCTCTTCCTCTAACGACTCTTGGGGAACATTCGGGTCCTCTAATGTTTTTTCACCATTCAATTGAAGCACCCCAAAGGGGTTTGTAGAGGTTGAGGGAGTAACATTGTGCAAGGAAGATGCCTTTTTTGGGCATGTCTCCTTCTATTGCCACTTTTCCTTTGCGTTTTCCACCTACTCATCTTGTTGGGGCTGAAATACTTCTCCCTTATTTGCCTTCTTAAAATCCCTAGCAAAGTGTTTATAGTCATGAAGGACTCGATACTTGAAGGGAAGTTGCTCGTAGTCTAGGGTTTGGCAGTGCTTCCACTCTCCCATGTGAGAAATATTTCCACCGAGAATCCCTTTTCTAAGTCTGCCTCAATACATATACTGGTAGAGGTGAACTCTACACCTTTGGGTTTTGCTCTATCGATATAAACCTCCCTACTCCATTTTTGATTGCACTGAGACAATCATCTCCCCAGTAGGAGAGAGGAAGCCTTGACAATTTCACCCAGACTAGAAAAGTTGTGGGCATGTCTTCTGTGGGATCAAAATCAATTGACAATTTGTTTAAGTACATTCCCCTTGTCCCAAGGAACTAGGGTTTGTTTCTAAAGATGATCTCCTTTTCCTCCCTTGACTTGACTTGAAAAGCAATGAGAAGTATCCATTGTTGATTGCAGATATTCCCAATCTGCCTTTCATCTTCACTCTCCATTTTCTCTCCACCCATTGCTCAATGAACTTGGGAGATAGCCACATGTCGGTGAATTTTCTAACCAATACACAATCTGCGTAGGCTATTGTTGCTCGACAAAATGTGGGAGGGAGTGGAACAACGTCGATGTTCTTTACCTTCCTAGTGAAGTTCGAATTTTTGTCAATGCTTTAAAGGCTACTACAATCGCATCTAGCGGGGGAGGAGCCCTCCCTTACAGACCATTGGTCACAAGGGATGAGGTAGCAGAATGTAGGGTTAGGGTTTGCAGAGCAGAGCATCTTTAAATTATTCATTCATTCTTTTACTCTCCAATCCATTCAACATTTAATTTATATAGTTGAGCTAGTTATAATGTGTATACAAGTCCTTCATTCCTTCACTCTCCAATCCATTCAATTACGATAATTTAATAAGCAACATCTTTGGCATTAATGATGATGATAATGGTTAACATCCATTAAGATTATAATAGATCTATGACCTTAACCAATAGTAAGCTCAAAAACCATTAAAAGAAAGAGTTCCAAAATCACCATACTTTTGATGACTTAAAAAATTACCACACAAATGTGTGGTAATGTAAAGAAGGAAATTTCAACTCGAAAAGAAACCTTATATAAAGTGGTTTACTTCTGAGAGAGGCAATGATCTAGAAAAAGAAAGTACAAGAGAAAAGCAAGCCCAAGCCATATTTCCCATGCTATCGGGCCATTAATGAACGAGGGTGTATATAATTTTGGCCTTAGTAAAATCGAAAGGTGGGCATATACACCCGCCGTTCATTAATGACCCGATAGCATGGGATTTATTGGTCCCCGTGTGGAAGGGCACATAAATAATAATGACAGTAGATAAAAAGAAAATTTCAACAAATTTACTGAAGAAACTCATAAAAAGTGGTTTACTCGTGAGCTAAAAAGTGGTTTACTCGTGAGCTAGGCAGTGAGGAGGAAAGCCAAACCTCCGTGTCGAAGAGGCCATAAATAATAATGGCGGTGGACAAAAGAAGTCATCAAAGACTTGAGATGGGCGATAGGACCGTGCTTTTTCTTCAAATTCTGTGACTGCATATTAATTCAGTGTCCATTGCTCCATTGTCGTGATAGTTGTGGAGCAATAATGGAGAAGAAACAAGAAATCAAATTCAATTATGAAAAATGGTTGGTAATGTCAATTGAATTGCAAGAGGTTGTGAGGCAATAACCAACATAAAGTGGGGTGCGGTGAGGCAATAACGCACGAAAAGACACTCTCCGTATGGTGCACGCAACAAAACGTTTGGAAAATTTCCGATTGAAAAAAACGTTCTGTAGAACGTTAAATTCCAGAAATGCGTTCCATTTGAAAGTGAGAATTAATTGAGCAATAATTGAGAAGAATTGAGAAGAAACAAGAAATCAGATTCAACAAACTTATGGGTCACGGCTCACGGGCGTTCCAGAAAGACCTGCGCTTTGGCGTGGTTATCACGGATCAATAATTGCTGAAAAGACGACAGACGGGTCACGGACGTTCCAGAGAGACCTGCGCTTTGGCGTGGTTATCGCGGCGCAATAATCGATAAAAAGACGACAGACGGGTCACGGACGTTCCAGAAAGACCCGCGCTTTGGCGTGGTTATCACGACAGACCGGCGTTCCAGCACTAAATTACTGAAATTTGTGTTTGTAATGTCAATTGAATCGCAACAGGTCTTCCGAGTTGCTTGGTTGTCCTTTCAATAATCGATTATAACTCATTATGAAGTCGTTTGTGGTGAGCGTGGGAAAAAGACAACACCATAGAAATAGAAATAGAAATAGAAATCTCCGTTATAATCGGGACATGGGACTTCCTCCGTTACCAATTGGATATATTTGAATGGATATTTGACTTCCTCCATGCTATTATTGTCATGCAGGACGTAAGCGTAAGTGATATGTTTGAATTTGATTGCCATAAGCGTAAGTGATATGTTTGAATTTGATTGCCATAAGCGTAAGTGACATGTTCGAATTTGATTGCCATAACCTTAAGTTTTGTTTTGATTAACCATGACAAAAATCTTGGATGACTTTTAATTATTTGTCGGGATCACGGCAGTCTTTGTCATAATCCCGCGGGAGCATGGCATGGGAAGCTACGACAAGTTATTGGCTGAATGACCATCATGATGATTGTTATTCCAACGAGAAACATATTGATACATCTAGCTTTTTACAAACAACTTTCTAACTTGTTGATATGTGTCAAAAAGTGCGTGAGATAAAGTGAAATCTTCCTCAATTTTTATATTAAAATTAATTTCTTTTAACCCACGGTTATTATCTCTCAAATTAGTGATAATGTTTTCTTACAATCTTATTGCAATAATTCTCCACCCAGAAATAATTTTTAGTTTTTCTAATCTATTCCATATTCTAATGGTGAGTTCTAGGCACCATGTTAAATCTTTTTCTAACTTCAATGATGCAACACAAGAGATTGGTTTTAGTATTGTGATAGTCTTATATAATATTCCTAAGCATACCAAAGCATTCATAGTAGAATGATAGCTTCTAAATCAACATGATATTTATTTTTCTTTTGCAATTTTCTATCCTTACATTGACCTTTTTTTCAAGAATAATTCCATATATTTTGGCTAAAACAAGGCTAATCATAATAGTCCTATAATTAGAGGGATTTCTTTTACCTTCTTAGGAACAATGATACCTTCGGTTTAGGTTTTAAGAAAACCCTATTAAACGGTTATATTGAGGAGCTTGTGAATGTAAGAGGAGGATGGGTCTTTCAATTTTTAGGATTCCCACTTGGTAGAGCATTTTAAACACCTTGGCAAAGAGACATTAAGAAGGCCTTTACCAGAGTTAAAAGAAGAATGCCAAGCCAAACAAAATCTATTGATAACAACATTGTTAAAAGGGCATACATTCCCTACATTCACTGATAAGATTGCAAGAGTGCCAAAAACAATGAACATTATCACATCTTTTTAACCCTCGATCACACTGAAATAGAATATGAGGCATGTCAAGGATGATGTTGGAAATCACTGACAGAGAGGGGTTTGTAAGGTTTATTGTTCTCACATGAAATGATACATTGGTGAAACTGGGGGTTCATTCAAGACTAGGATGAAGGAACACATTGCAAGCATCATGAATGTATCATATCTTCGTCCTTATATGAACATTTGATCAAACTAAAACATCATGTTTGTATTAAAGACACCCAAATTCTTGCTAGAGAAAATCATTTTTTTAAGAGCCACACTAGAGAGGCCCTAGAAATTTCCGAAAATCCGAGCAACCTAAATAGACATAAAGGCTTGGTAATTAGTAAAAGTTGGCTTCCACTAATTGACCATTCATAATAAAAGTTGGCTTCCACTAATTGACCATTCATAATCTCCCTACTGTTGAACTTAATCTCTATTTCCCTCTTCATCTCCCTTGTATTTTTCGATTTTCTTTTCTTTGCTCCCTCTTCTCTCCTTTCCCTCATAACCTACTTTCCATTTTTCCTCTTTACTCCTCTCCTCCATCCCCTCCCTATACCTCTCTTTTTCTTATACCCCTCTCCTCTCCTTCGGCTTCTTATTTTCTAGCTCCTTCTTCCCTCTTTCCTTTTTTCCTCTAAGATATTCATCCTCATATTTAATAATAATACAATAGTTAATATTAAATATAACTATTTAATTAATTGAATTTAATAATTTATTATACTATTGAATTATATATTATTATTAATTGATATAATACTAAATTATATATTAATACATTAATTTATATATTGTTATTAATTTTACATATTACTTTATTATTTTATATAATTCTATATATTAATTAATTATTAACTTTTACTTATTACAATAATCTGTTATTCTAATAAAAAAAAATTGCATTAACTTTCTTTTATTTTTCTTTCACCTAGTAATTTAACTTTCTTTTATTTTTCCTTCACCTAATAATTCAAGGTTTTAGCCATTTGGTTTTTTTCTTGCGAAATTATTGAACCAACGCTTCTCCTCCACTTCTCTTCTCTTCTCTATCCCTTCTCTATCTTGCATTTCTAACTTTCCTTCCTTCTTTTTTCTCCTTGACTTTTATGTCCTGATGATAAATCCGGTTAATAGATTCTAAACATTTACCTATCAGAATGTCTAATGTGGAGCTTACTTTGAAAAAATCGCGTATCAAATCACAAGCCCACGGGAATCTAAAAAACATATTTCTATGTCTTCAGCTTTCCCGTTTGTGATCGGCTAAACCCCAAACTTTGTGTATTCTAAAGAAGAAAAGTAGTCCTTTGTAGAAACAGTTTAAATGTTGTTTACACCATTAGATGATTCATAAAAAATCTAAGGTAGGAATTCCAATCCCTCAAAGAAATCATATTGTTTCCTTTAATTTTACAAATTAGAATTTTTTTAGAATTTCTTAGGATCTAGCTTAGAGAGGTGTAAAAGTTTATATTACTATATATTTTCTTCTAATTATTTGGCCTTTGTACCAACTTATCTTGTCAAATTTTAGGGACTCTTTAGAGGCATCCCTAGTGGATTTTCTAAAATTCTTACACCTTATTCTATTTTGTTTTTACTCAACACCTTCATAGAGAACTTATTGATGAAAGTGGAGAGGGTTATCATAAAACCATGATAGAAACCTTCAATATTGTTCTTAGTTGATAGGATACCTAATTCATTATTTAAATCCTTTAGAAAAGATTATTGTTCATTTTTCGAAGATTAAATACTTTTGGCTATCATAATTCTCTTATATGGGGTTTTGTGTGTGACAAACTTTAGAGTTGGGGTTAAATTTCATGATTTGAATCACTCATGGTCGTTTAAGATGTCAATATCTACTATTTGTTGCATTTGGTGATATTAGATCTAGCATATTCCCTACAATACCACTGCCAAGCCCATGGATGCAAGTCATCCTAAATGATTTTGGACACTTTTTTAAACTACTATAAATTATCATATCTTGAGAACTATAGAGCATGATTGGCTAAGACCTAAACATTTTCTCAACCAAGTCATTAAACTTTCCTTTGTATCTACTAATTAAGTCAAAGTCCTCATCTAGTCATATAGGACTAGAGTTGGAATCATTGCTTAAAATAATACCTTTATTAATTCTTATTCTAGTATTAAAGTCTACAAGCAATAGGATATTGCCTTCATTTCTCAAATTTTCAATATCTTGTTATAATTCATTATAAGGGAAATTATTATCTAGATCGTTTTTCTTATAAAAAGCATAATTAATAGGTGAAAAATAACATATCACTATGTAAATATTTTTGGGATTAATATGTGAAATATCTATCGCACATGTACTAATTGAAATAGTCTTTAATATAAAACCTAATATGTGGGAAAATGTTCCTCTTTATCTCATAAGATTTTCCTCCAACCATACGTCGTAAGACCTATTTTTATATATCGACCACAATACAAAACCTCCCATGTTAGGGACCTAGGCTTCTTCATGATCCCAAGCTTCAATAAGCACTATAATAGAAATTTTTCTCATGATCCAACATCATGACATGGGACCTACGCTCCATGGAAAGCCACAATAGTTCCAAGAGTGGATACAAAGTATCCTAAATCCCAATTTTAATTGCCTTTTCTTATGTCTAGTCACTAATAATAACTTGGAAATTATATTTCTAGTTATTGCCTAATTTCTTTCCTTCTTAATTTATTTTACTTTTAGAATTTTCTTCCTGAACTCAACATGATATTCTAGAATTATATATTCATTCAAAATATTCTTAACTATTTGGGACTTGGACTTTTACTGAGTATGCCACATATATGGGTGTTAGAGCTTATCTTAACATGAATTAACTAATCCTTATGCTCAATTATTTTTCTCAATCACTTTGCCTCTATGAGACTAGTTGTTTCAATTGATAGTTTATAATGTATTTCTTACTTGACAACAGTTAGTGTGTCCTCTCTTTTTCTCCTCTTTCAAGCAAAAAATTATGAGATTTGAGTTTCTTTTGTTGTGTTCATGGTCTAACTCTATAATCTTATTCATTTCCTCTTTGTTAGGTTTGATATCATGTTTACTTTCTAGACCATTTAATTGTTATTTACCTTTTCTTTTAGTTCATAAATTCTAGTTCTAATTTGATTCGTAAACTACCATGGATATTCCACTAGAAAATTCATTGCAACAGAATTAGTAAATCTATAATTAAAACTCAAAAAATATACACAATTAGGGTTTATTCCTCATAAATCTATGGATTTTTAGATTATTCTTTATTGTTTATGCATGCAAAATAAAATTTATGTCAAAATTAAAGAACATCGAAATAAAAAACCATGAAACCACATTTGACACAAAATAGATCCTAGGAAACCCTTTCAGGAGAAAACCCAGCTCGAAGGTGTGGTTGCTCTAGTCTCTTTCTATGAATAGAAAATAGTTGTAAGTACAGAGAAGTAAGGCACATGGCCCATGGGCTACTAAAGTGCACAAATCCTCTTTGTGTACTCACTCCTTATCCTTCTTGGTTACTCTACTTGTCTATGGAACAAATGGACTAAAAAAGAATGGAACCCCTTTTCCTCCTAGCGGTCCAGTTATAACACAACCCAATAGCATATTAATTATTAGGTTTGACAATCTCAACTCTTGAACATAGTTATCATATGGACTCTTATAGAGAATACTTCATCATAATCACGTGAATAACCCCTTTCCATGAATTATGGGGATGACATGGCAACCTCTCAAATTATGGTGGTGAAAATAGGAAGGTCAACTTCAAAGTGGCATAACTTTTGCATATAGAGTTTGATTGAGGTTATTCTTGCATTGTTGGAAATTTCTTTATGTGTGGAGTAGGGTAAAAATATTTTCACTAAATTAAAATAAATTTACCACCAAAAAACATCATTTTATGCCTCAAAATTCTCTCAAAAGGTTTCAGACCGTAATTTTCCAAACTAGGTCATGTCGATCAAACTAATCTTGCAAGTTGATTCCTCCACTCTTTCCACTCTAAAAACATCAATACGGATGAAAAAATATATAAATTTGGATCACACCTCCTTAATTTGGGAGGATTTTGGTCCCCAAAATCATCTACTAAATGAGGTGAGGAAAAGTTTTCCTCCATATTCTCTCAGGTTTACCAATGGGCCTTGCCTAGAAGTTGTCATTTCAACCTGATCTACCGAAGATCATGTTGTCACTACCTTGTAGTTCTGGACCTCTTCTAATAAATTGTATCATCTATGAACTCTATATGAGCATATAGTGCCAAATCCTATAGAAAATGTAGCACATGTTCCTCTTCATGATCTAGCATGGAAGGCTCATTAAGCTTCAAATTCTCCACATTCACAACTAAGTAAATGTGCATGTATGGGGGTAGACCTATCCAAAGAAAAATTGTATTACTTCTCACCCATTGGTGGTCCTTTCATAGAGCATCAAAACACTCAACCACCACAAACATGCAATCAATGTCCCTTCCTGTTTGTTGGTAAATCTCCCACAAAGTCCATGGAAATAATTTCTAGGGACAAGTGGGTATAGGTAAGGGATGAGATAGACCCGATTTCCTGTTACTAGACTTGCTAGTGCAATAAAGCATAAATTTTCTTATGGACCTAGCTATATGCTCTTGCATCTTGGGTGAATACACATGCCTCTGCAAGTTGGCCACTGTCTTCCCTACACCAAAGTGCTTTGCAACCTTGGAGGTGTGAGCCACTCTAATCAATTGCAATCACTCACCTTTATCAACACAAACGTATCCATCCTATAGAGTAACCCACCAAAGAGATAGTAGTGAATGGTGTTGACACAATCGTCCACATGACTTTGAATCTACAACTGTTGAAACACCTCCTTGAAGTCATCATTCTCTAAATATGCCTCTCTATATGCATCATGGTGAATGGTTCCATATGCATAAGAGTTCCCAAAGTTGTGATCTTTGATGTCGGTGGAATTGAAATTATTTCCTCCAACTTGTTTGTCCTACCCTTCTCATACTTAATCACGAAATGAAACTATTGTAGAAACTTCACACACTTATAATGCCTAGTCTTTTGTAGCTTAGTTTGGGCCTACAGGTATTGTAGTGGCTAGTGATCTACAATAGTACAAATGGGGCCAAAATTTGACGGTTATTTTGATCCGAACTTAAACAAGAAGATAAAAAATTACAGATATAACCATAAATATAGAGATGCAGTAGAAATAACACTTCATTTCATTAATATCAAAATACTGAAATATGCTTACAAACAGAATGGAAATAAACTAGCTTGGGAGATGGTAGCTTATCTTTGAGAAGAGATGTGGTGGCTACATGCCTCTAAACTGTGTTATAATGAGGCTCAAGGGCCTATTTATTATTGAACAACAAGAGAAAACCCTAAAGAACCAAAACCCTAACCCCAGGAGATGTCACTTCAAGAGTTTGTGGGCCTCATTGGGGTTACTTGGGCATCCATCTTCTCGGGGTCGTAACTTGGTCATATATCTTTATTTGGCGCGTATGATACCTTATTGGAAATGTCTCTTTGAGTAATACAGGATTTGTGGTAGGCCCCATGTTAGCCTGTAGCAGACCTCAGAAAAACATCGTTTAGGGGGTCAAAACTACTCCGGAAGTTCAGGACCTAAAAACTGCTAAAAATAGTAATTATTGAAATAAACAAGGAAATAGATGAAACTAACTGGAGGTCTAGGTGGAATAGGCAGGTGGCCACCAATATCCACGTAGATTAGATGTCCCCCCCTTAAGAAGCAATGGTTCCCATTGAGTGCAAATCCTCCATGAGATGAGGAAATTTTTGTTGACCCTGGTCCATGGTTAACCACTTTCCCTAGTGAAGGAGTTTGCTTGCTTTGACAACTCGAGATAGATTGATCCTCTATTGGCAAGTGTTCTTGATATGCATGTCCATGATCTGATCAGTTGTGGCTTGTTCCATGTAGTCTGGGTTGAGATTTGTTCGTGTGGTTTGTTCTGCAATGTCAGATGTGTCCAACAATGGTGGAAAGTATGGTCGAAGGTGGTCTACATTGAACACTAGGTGCAGACCAAGGAACATTGGGATGGTGAGCTCGGAGGAATTATCACAAACAAGCTTAGAGATGGTGTATGGCCCATATCGGAGCAGGTGAAGTTTGCGGTGGGGTCCAACGAGGTGCTCCTTCTGCAAATGTAGCCAAATTTTGTCGCCCACTTAGAACTTGTGCGACACTCGATGTTGATCATGGCGCTTATTGTACTTAGCTTTGGATTTGTCCAATATACCATGGACTTGCTGGTGGATATGTTGAATGTTTTCAATGAAGTTGTTAACCCTGTCGACTTCAGACTGAACGTGAGCTGCATTTTCCCATTTCTAAAAATGGTATGGCCACATCAATGGGACATAATGGTTGAAATATCAGCCTACCTGAAAGGGGTTATGGTATGTTAAGTTGTGGAGATATCTGTTGTAGTTGTGTTGAACATAGGGGAGGCTTTCATCCCATGTGTGTGGATGATTTGAGCTGTACATGCACAAAATGTGTACGATCATCTTGTTGACAACCTCTATCTCAATCTCAAATGGTTGATGCAGGTTTGGTAATGTCAGCACTAGTGTAAAGTAGAGACGATGCTTCAACTTGGCAAACGCCTTTTTTTTGGTTTTAGACCAAAAACAATTGCTTTCACTTTGCCCTTGGTCACTTGACTTAAAGGCCAAGTGAACGCAAACCTATGGTAGATATTGGAAAGGCCCAGAAAGTTGCGAACCTATGTAAGAGTGGTTGGGGTTGGCCAATCCCGAATGACTTGTATCTTGGTTGGGTCCACATGCACACCCTTCTCATCAATGATGCACCCCATATATTGAACTTGGGTCATGCCAAAAGTACATTTCTCTAAATTCGCACATAGCTTGTGTTGTTGCAGGGTTTGAAGGACCTATCGAATATGGTGGAGGTGCTCTTCCCAACTTTGGTTGAAGATCAAGATGTCATCTAAATATATCACCATGAATGAATTAATGAAGGGTCGGAAGATGTCATCCATCAATCTCATGAAGATTATGGGGGCATTTGTCAACCTAAAAGGCATGACCAACCATTCAAAAATTCCCTCCTTGGATTTGAAGGTGGTCTTCCACACATTGGAGGGTTTGATAGGCACCTAGTGATAACTAGACTTCAATTCAATCTTCCTGAAATATTTGGCACCCTTGAGCTAGTCCAAAAGGTCATCAATCCATGGGATTGGGTACCTATTCTAGACAATGATCTTGTTCAGTGCCTGATAGTCAACAAAGAGTCTCCAGGTCTTGTCCTTCTTTTGTACCAATACAATAAAGCTCCCATAGGGTGATGAGCTTAGCCTAATGTGCCCTTTCTACAACATCTCCTGAATCTTCCTCTTGATCTCATCATTCTCCAGAACAAAGCATCGATATATCGGTCCATCGGGTAGTGGCATGCCTGGGACCATATCGATGGAGTAGTTGACCTGATAGTGCAGAGGTACCCCTGTAGTCGAGGCGAAAATGTCCCTATACTCCTCCACAACCTTGTCCATCTGTTTTTGTTGTGTAGAGGAGCCCTACCTAGAAGTCGTGGCCATAACCCTCTTCTTTCCCTGAGGGTGAATCATAAGGAAATCAAATTTCCTAGTCTGGGAAATTATCTTAATACATTACTTTGTAGTGGTCAAAGAGATGGTCATAGGCGAGGCTACCTCTGGTATCCTATACAACTTATTTCCCAAAGTAATAATTATAGAGTGAGGTCTAGACTCATATACAACATTTCGTTTCCACAAGTATGGTTTTCCTAGTAATACATCACAAACTTCAAGAGTAGCAACATCACACAATACCTCATCTGTGAAGGGATTAATGTTGTAAGGAAGGCAACATTGTTGGCTATCATGGATATCTCGTCCTTGGTGGAGACACTCGCTGGTGTACGGATGTGGATGTGTTATCGTCGATGGGCCTAGTCGCTTCATGACCTCTGTTAAAATGAGGTTCTTTTGGCTACTGATGTAGACAATGAACTGCAATGGAGAACCCTTCACCCACATCTATGAGTGAAAAAGATGTTTCCCCTCCTCTAGATCTTTAGGCTCATTCTTTTGGATCTTGGTGGTAGACATGGTGGCACTGGCCTCCACGTCAATGATCAGCTACCCTTTCTCATTCCCCTTGTCAGGTTATCACTTAGATTCGTAACATGCATCTAAATCGGAAGCCTTCAGCTTGGCCACCAGTGGCTACTTGGCCCAACACTCGCTTGTGTTGTGAGTGGAGCTCTTATGGAACTCACACCATTTTCCTGTGTCATTCCTTTTCTTTGTGGTGTTTTTCTTTGCTTGTAGCTTTAGTGGGTTGTCCTGGGTCGCCCCGCCTTGGCTTTGGCCTTTTTCTTATGGTTTGGGGATGTATTTTCCTTGCTTCTGATTCACATATCCAGAGTCTCACTTCTTGTATTTAAACTTTTGCTCAATCTTGATAGTGTATCAGTATGTCGTCCCGAGCGAGGAGATGTCCAAGAACTCCATCTCATCGTGGATGTACTTGTGTAGACAACCGTGATACTTGAGTACCAAATGCCACTTAGAATCCTTGATACCCAACTTCGTGTGGAGGGTATGGAAAACATTTGTGAAATCCGGCACATCTTGGTTCCTTCCCTACTGTAGCATGGTCCACCTTATGTATTTATCTTCATAGCTCCCAACAGAGTAATATTATTCCTTGATGGAATCTCGGAAATAATCCCAAGTGGTCGTGGCTGAAAACAATGAGGATTCCCTCTTATCCTTTTATTCAAAGTAGGTTTCCCACCAATCCTTGACATGTGGGGCATCTTTGAGAAGTGAAAACATAATTTTTACCGATTGGAAAAGTCATGAATTGAAAAAAATCCTTCCAACAAATTCAACCATTTATATATGGTGTTTGCATCTATCTGGCCCTCAAATATGGGAATATCAAAGTTAAATTGTACCTTAAAAGGAGTGGTGCATCCAAAGTGGTTGATGGATGAAGATGTGTCTCCTGTGGGTAGTCGTCGGAGGATCTGGGAAAAGTTATCCATCATCACATTCCTCTGTCACTCGATAGATTCCTCGAGCAATATCTTGAAATGAACTCCTACCCCTCATATTTATTTTGTTCTTCTATGCGAGGTTGTCGGGGTTTACGAGGTTGGTCTTGCAAAGGTTCAATAGTTCAAGGCCTAACTCCTTATAGCTTGACCTTGTTGGGAACACACAAAGAAAAATAAAGAAATAGAAGACCACTCTAATACCACTGATCTGAACTTAAATAGGGGTGCAATAAATTATAGATATAACCATAAATATAGAGATGTAGTAGAAATAACACTTCATTTCATTAATATCAAAATATTGAAATATTATTACAAATAGAATGGAAATAAACTAGCTCGGGGGATGGTAGCTTATCTCTGAGAATATATGTGGCCGCTAAATGCCTCTGAAATGTGTTATAATGAGGCTCAAGGGCCTATTTATTATTGAAGAACAAGAGAAAAGCCTAACCGCAAGAGATGTAATGCCAACCGTTTGTGGGCTCCGTTGGGGTTAGTTGCGTAACCAAATTCCCAGGGTCATAACTTGGTCATATTATATTTGTTTGGTGTGTATGATACCTTGTTGGAAATGTATCTCCGAGTACTACAGGATTTACGGCACGAGATTACAACGGACCTAAAAAAAACACTGTTTAGAGGGTCAAAACTGCTATGGAAGTTCAAGACACAAAAAACTGCTTAAAATAGTAAATGTTGAAATAAACAAGGAAACATATGAAACCAATTGGAGGTCCAGGTCGAATAAGTGGGTGGCCACAAATATCCACCTTGATCATATTTGTCAGATATGTGACTTATTGGAGTGAACTATCCGACACATTGGAGCTGAGCAACTCATCACTGGAATTGTGTAGAATAGTTGACACTTCAGTAAACTTTGGATATTCGACGGTGCATACATCGATTATCTGACACAAAAAATGACCAAAATTGCCATTAAAATTTTGACAGTTTGAATTCATCTTTGCAACGCTAAAATTCATTGTATATCCAAAGCAAGAAACATTAGTAGAGAGGCACACATGTGTCGAATATCAGACAAGGCCCGTGTTTCCTTCCATCACACCAAACACAAAAAAATTGTGATAGTTTCCCGTCATATATTTGACAATTTGTTAGTTCATTCCAACGAGAAGGATCGACGTTGTGTCATTGTATAATCAATGATAGACCTAGATTATGCATTAGGAGTGTTATCTCTCTAACACTTCCTTCCATCAGTATGGAATAGGAAGTATGACATTGTAGCGTCAGATAGTCAACGGGTAACATTTTTGTCCGAAAAGAGTGTCATATGTCTGACACTTCATTCTGTCAGTCTTGCATCAAATATTTGACAATTGTATTTCTTTCTAATGAGAGTGTCATATTTCTGACACTTCGTTCCGTTGGTTGTGCATCGAATATATAATGATTGTCCTGACTGATAAGAGTCGAATATCTGATGGCTTTCATGTTCTATCGCATATGTGATGGATGTCTACGAATATATATCTATATATAATTTCATGACTTTACATTAGGATAGTCATCAAACTCAAAGTTTCGAGTGATTAAGTGATCAAACTAATCTTTCAAGTTGATTCCTCCACTCTTTCCACTCTGAAAACGTCAATACGGATGAAAAAAAATTATAATGATCTAATTTGGATCACACCTCCTTATTTTGGGAGGATTTTGCTCCCCAAAATCATCTACAAAATGAGGTGAGGAAAAAGTTTCCTCCATATTCTCTTAGGTTTACCAATGGGCCTTGCCTAGAAGTTGTCCTTTCAACCTAATCTACTGAAGATCATGTTGTCACTACCTTGTAGTTCTAGACCTCTTTTAATAAATTGTATCATCTATGAACTCTATATGAGCACATAGTGCCAAATACTATAAAAAATGTAGCACATGTTCCTCTACATGATCTAGCATGGAAGGCTCATTGAGCTTCAAATTCTCCACATTCACAACTAAGTTAATGTGCATGTATGGGGGTAGACCTATCCAAAGAAAAATTGTATTACTTCTCACCCATTGGTGGTCATTTCATAGAGCATCAAAACACTCAACCACCACAAACATGCAGTCAATGTCCCTTCCTGTTTGTTGGTAAACCTCCCACAAAGTCCATGGAAATGATTTCTAGGGACAAGTGGGTATAGGTAAGGGATGAGATAGACCCTGTTTCCTATTACTAGACTTGCTAGTGCAATAAAGCATAAATTTTCTTATGGACCTAGCTATATGTTCTTGCATCTTGGATGAATACACATGCCTCTACAAGTTGGCCATTGTCTTCCCTACACCAAAGTTCCTTGCAACCTTGGAGGTGTGAGCCACTCTAATCAATTGCAATCACTCACCTTTATCAACACAAAGGTATCCATCCTATAGAGTAACCCACCAAAGAGATAGTAGTGAATGGTGTTGACACAATCGTGCACATGACTTTGACTCTACAACTACTGAAACACCTCCTTGAAGTCATCATTCTCTAAATATGCCTCTCTCTATGCATCATGGTGAATGGTTCCATATGCATAAGAGTTCCCAAAGTTGTGATCTTTGATGTCGGTGGAATTGAAATTATTTCCTCCAACTTGTTTGTCCTACCCTTCTCATACTTAATCACTAAATGAAACTATTGTAGAAACCCCACACACTTATAATGCCTAGTCTTTTGTAGCTTACTTTGGGCCTACAGGTACTGTAGTGGGTAGTGATATACAATAGTACAAATGGGGCCAAAATTTCACGGTTATTCTGATCTGAACTAAAACAGGAACATAAAAAATTACAGATATAACCATAAATATAGAGATGCAGTAGAAATAACACTTCATTTCATTAATTTCAAAATACTAAAATATGCTTACAAATAGAATGGAAATAAACTAGCTTGGGCGATGGTAGCTTATCTTTGAGAAGCGATGTGGCGGCTACATGCCTCTAAACTGTGTTATAATGAGGCTCAAGGGCCTATTTATTATTGAACAACAAGAGAAAACCCTAAAGAACCAAAACCCTAACCCCAGGAGATGTCACTTCAAGAGTTTGTGGGCCTCATTGGGGTTACTTGGGCATCCATCTTCCCAGGGTCGTAACTTGGTCATATATCTTTATTTGGCGCGTATGATACCTTATTGGAAAGGTCTCTTTGAGTAATACAGGATTTTGGTAGGCCCCATGTTGGCCTATAGCAAACCTCAGAAAAACATCATTTAGGGGGTCAAAACTACTCTAGAAGCTCAGGACCTAAAAAACTGCTAAAAATAGTAAATGTTGAAATAAACAAGGAAACACATGAAACTAACTGGAGGTCTAGGTGGAATAGGTGGGTGGCCACCAATATCCACCTAGATCAGATGCCCCCCCTTAGGAAGCAATGGTTCCCATTGAGTGCAAATCCTCCATGAGATGAGGAAATTTTTGTTGAACCTGGTCCATGGTTAACCACTTTCCCTAATGAAGGCGTTTTCTTGCTTTGACAACTCGAGATAGATGGATCCTCTATTGGCAAGTGTTCTTGATATGTATGTCCATGATCTGATCAGTGTGGCTTGTTCCATGCAATCCGGGTTGAGATCTGTTGGTGTGATTTGTTTTGCAATGTCAAATGTGTCCAACAATGGTGGAAAGTATGGTCGAAGGCAGTCTACATTGAACACTAGGTGCAGACCAAGGAACATTGGGATGTTGAGCTCGAAGGCATTATCACAAAAAACCTTATCGATGGTGTATGGCCCATATCAGAGTAGGTGAAGTTTGTGGTGAGGTCCAACGAGGCGCTCCTTCTACAAATGTAGCCAAATTTTGTCGCCCACTTAGAACTTGTGCAACACTCAATATTCATCATGGCGCTTCTTGTACTTAGCTTTGGATTTGTCCAATATACCATGGACTTACTGGTGGATATGTTGAATGTGTTCAATGAAGTTGCTAACCCTGTCAGCTTCAGACTGAACGTGAGCCGAATTTGCCTAAGTTTCTAAAAATGGTATGGCCACATCAATGGGACATAATGGTTGAAATATCAGCCCTACCTGAAAGGGGTTATGGTATGTTAAGTTGTGGAGAGATCTGTTGTAGTTGTGTTGAACATAGGGGAGGCTTTCATCCCATGTGTGTGGATGCTTTGAGCTGTACATGCACAAAATGTGTACGATCATGTTGTTGACAACCTCTGTCTCAATATCAAATGGTTGATGCAGGTTTGGTAATGTGAGCACTAGTGTAAAGTAGAGACGATGCTTCAACTCGGAAAATGCCTTTTTTTTGGTTTCAGACCAAAAAAAATTGCTTTCGCTCCGCCCTTGGTCACTTGACTTAAAGGCCAAGTGAACGCAAACCTGTGGTAGAAATTGGCAAGACCTAGAAAGTTGTGAAGCTATGTAAGAGTGGTTGTGGTTGGCAAATCCTGAATGACTTGTATCTTGGTTGGGTCCACATGCACACCCTTCTCATCAATGCTGCACCCTAGATATTGAACTTGGGTCATGCCAAAAGTACATTTCTCTAAATTCGCACATAGCTTGTGTTGTCGCAGGGTTTGAAGGACCTATCGAATATGGTGGAGGTGCTCTTCCCAACTTTGGATGAAGATCAAGATGTCATCTAAATACACCACCATGAATGAATTAATGAAGGGTCGGAAGATGTCGTCCATCAATCTCATGAAGATTGCGGGGGAATTTCTCAACCTAAAAGGCATGACCAGCCATTCAAAAATTCCCCCGGATTTGAAGGTGGTCTTCCACACATTGGAGGGTTTGATAGGCACCTAGTGATAACTAGACTTCAATTCAATCTTCCTGAAATATTTGGCACCTTTGAGCTAGTCCAGAAGGTCATCAATCCATGGGATTGGGTACCTATTCCAGACAATGATCTTGTTCAGTGCCTGATAGTCAACAAAGAGTCTCCAGGTCTTGTCCTTCTTTTGTACCAATACAATCAAGCTCCCATAGGGTGATGAGCTTAGCCTAATGTGCCCTTCCTACAACATCTCTTGAATCTTCCTCTTGATCTCATCATTCTCCAGAACAAAGCATCGATATAACGGTCCATCGGGTAGTGGCATGCCCGGGATCATATCGATGGAGTAGTTGACCTGATAGTGCAGAGGTACCCCTGTAGTCGAGGCGAAAATGTCCCTATACTCCTCCACAACCTTGCCCATCTATTTTTGTTGTGTAGAGGAGACCTACCTAGAAGTTGTGGCCATAACCCTCTTCTTTCCTTGAGGGTGAATCATAAGGAAATAAAATTTCCTAGTCTGGGAAATTATCTTAATACATTACTTTGCAGTGGTCAAAGAGATTGTCATAGGCGGGGCTACCTCTGGTATCCTATACAATTTATTTCCCAAAGTAATAATCATAGAGTGAGGTCTAGACTCATATACAACATTTTGTTTCCACAAGTATGGTTTTCCTAGTAATACATCACAAACTTCAAGAGTAGCAACATCACACAATACCTCATCTGTGAAGGGCTTGATGTTGTAAGGAAGGAAGCATTGTTAGCTATCGTGGATATCTCGTCCTTGGTGAAGACACTCGATGGTGTAAGGATGTGGATGTGTTATCATCGATGGGCCTAGTCACTTCATGACCTTTGTTAAAATGAGGTTCTTTTGGCTACTGATGTAGACAATGAACTGCAATGGATAACCCTTCACCCACATCTATGAGTGGAAGAGATATTTCCCCTCCTCTAGATCTTTAGGCTCATTCTTTTGGATCTTGGTGGTAGAGATGGTGGCACTGGGCTTCACGTCAATGATCCGCTACCCTTTGTCATTCCCCTTGTTAGGTTCTCACTTAGATTCATAACATGCATCTAAATCGGAAGCCTTCAGCTTGGCCACCAGTGACTGCTTGACCCAACACTCGCTTGTGTTGTGAGTGGAGCTCTTATGGAACTCACACCATTTTCCTGTTTCATTATTTTTCTTTGTCGTGTTTTTCTTTGCTTGTAGCTTTAGTGGGTTGTCCTGGGTCGCCCTGCCTTGGCTTTGGCCTTTTTCCTGTGGTTTGGGGATGTATTTTCCTTGCTTCTGATTCACATATCCAAAGTCTCACTTCTTGTATTTAAACTTTTGCTCAATATTGATAGTGTATCAGTATGTCGTGTCGAGCGAGGAGATGTCCAACAACTCCATCTCATCATGGATGTACTTGTGTAGACAACCGTGATACTTGAGTACCCAATGCCACTCAGAATCCTTGATACCCAACTTCGTGTGGAGGGTATGGAAAACATTTGTGAAATCCGACACATCTTGGTTCCTTCCCTACCGTAGCATGGTCCACCTTATGTATTTATCTTCATAGCTCCCAACATAGTAATATTATTCCTTGATGGAATCTCGGAAATAATCCCAAGTGGGTGTGGCTGAAAATAGTGAGGATTCCCTCTCAACCTTTTATTCATAGTAGGTTTCCCACCAGTCCTTGACATGTGGGGCATCTTTGAGAAGTTAAAACATAATTTTTACCGATTGGAAAAGTCATGAATTGAAAAATATCCTTCCAACATATTCAACCATTTATATATGGTGTTTGCATCTATCTAGCCCTCAAATATGGGAATATCAAAGTTAACTTGTACCTTCAAAGGAGTGGTGCATCCAAAGTGGTTGATGGATGAAGATGTGTCTCCTGTGGGTAGTCGTTGGAGGATCTAGGAAAAGTTATCCATCATCACATTCCTCTGTTGCTCGATAGGTTCCTTGAGAAATATCTTGAAATGAACTCTTACCCCTCATATTTATTTTGTTCTTCGATGCGAGGTTGTCGGGGTTTACAAGGTTGGTCTTGCAAAGGTTCAACCAGTTCGAGACCTAACTCCTTATAGCTTGACCTTGTTGGGAACACACAAAGAAAAATAAAGAAATAGAATACCACTCTAATACCACTGATCTGAACTTAATAGGGGAGCAATAAATTACAGATATAACCATAAATATAGAGATGTAGTAGAAATAACACTTCATTTCATTAATATCAAAATATTGAAATATTATTACAAATAGAATGGAAATAAACTAGCTCGGGCGATGGTAGCTTATCTCTAAGAATATATGTGGCTACTAAATGCCTCTGAAATGTGTTACAATGAGGCTCAAGGGCCTATTTATTATTGAACAAGAGAAAACCCTAACCGCAATAGATGTAATGCCAATAGTTTGTGGGCCCCGTTGGGGTTAGTTGCGTAACCAACTTCCCAGGGTCATAACTTGGTCATATTATATTTGTTTGGTGTGTATGATACCTTGTTGGAAATGTATCTCCGAGTACTACAAGAGTTACGACACGAGCTTACAGCGGACCTAAAAAAGAACACTGTTTAGAGGGTCAAAACTGCTATGGAAGTTCAAGACACAAAAAACTGCTTAAAATAGTAAATGTTGAAATAAACAAGGAAGCAGATGAAACAAATTGGAGGTCCAGGTGGAATAACTGGGTGACCAGAAATATCCACCTTGATCATATTCGTCAGATATGTGACTTATTGGAGTGAACTATCCAACACATTGGAGCTGAGTAACTCATCACTGGAATTGTGTAGAATAGTTGACACTTCAGTAAAGTTTGGATATTCGACGGTGCATACATCGATTCTGACACAAAAAATGGCCAAAATTGCCATTAAAAATTTGACGGTTTGAATTTATCTTTGCAACTAAAATTCATTGTATATCCAAAGCAAGAAGTGTCAGTAGAGAGGCACACATGTGTCGAATATCAGACAAGACTCGTGTTTCCTTCCATGACACCAAACACAAAAAATTGTGACAGTTTCCCGTCATATATTTGACAATTTGTTAGTTCATTCCAATGAGAAGGATCGACGTTGTGTCATTGTATAATCAATGATAGACCTAGATTATGCATTGGGAGTCTTATCTCTCTAACACTTCCTTCCATCAATATGGAATAGGAAGTATGACACTGTAGCGTCAGATATTCAACGGGTAACATTTTTGTCCGAAAAGAGTGTCATATGTCTGACACTTCATTCTGTCAGTCTTGCATCAAATATTTGACAATTGTATTTCTTTCTAATGAGAGGGTCATAGTTTTGACACTTCGTTCCGTTGGTTGTGCATCGGATATCTAATGATTGTCCTAACTGATAAGAGTCGAATATATGATGGCTTGCATGTTCTATTGGATATCTGATGGATGTCTAAGAATATATATCTATATATAATTTCATGACTTTACATTAGGATAGTCATCAAACTCAAAGTTTCAAGTGATTAAGTGATCTGGGAAATTTTGATGAATGCTTTCAAATAAAAATCCCCATTATACAAGACCTTTTACTCACACTTATTTGTAATTGAAATCATCAACAATGTGACTTATTAAAAAACACTTCATAGAATCATCAACATCAAAACAAGAAGTGATAATCAAGGAGCACAACCATAACTCAACAATATGATAATGGAGTTCGTCCAATGTGGACTATGTCTCCAGGCCCGGTGTGAAGAGTGGGGAGGTCGCTTCTTAAATTGTTGCAAGATGATGATGAGTACATGATGTATTCTTTGTCAATATAAAGATGAACCCATTTTACTAGAGTGGCATGTTTCTCTATGAGATGTTATTCTATAATAACTCTCACACATAAAATCTCTCCTTCAGCATGAAAAATAATAGTCTCTCACATAAAGTGGCATACAAGGATCCTCTCACAAAGTGTCATACATGGATCACAAAATCAAATCATCATCTCAGCAAAAAGCAAAATGAAGACATGGAAACAATTCATCTTATACCTCCAAGTCTAGGGACGACCTGAAAACCAGCTACTTAAATGAAGGAACTTCCTGTGCCATCACGTTCATTGTAAAAAACCATGAAATCTAACTATAAACTTTACCCTTTTTTTACTCAGTCAAATCTGGGCTCCCCGAGAATCTCAAATATTCCTCAAAGATACTCTTCTGTGGTTTGACTTAAATTCGGCTGCTTAGATGGAGAAATTGCTTATGTCATTGCGTTCTTTATGAAAAATCAAGACAAATGAGTATAAATTTGGCCTAGTTCTGAAACTGTCTTTTTTTGGCCTCTAGGGAATCTTTCAGATTCCATACAGATTCTTATGTCAAGGTTCCAACTTCATGGTTGTTAAAATTGGCAACTAGGGCCAAAATTCATGTGGTTCAACTTAGTCATGGATGATAATATGTTCATTAGATTCCTCTCATCGAGAGGTGTAGGATTGATCTAAAGATCATCCGATTCCGATAAGTATTCATGGAGATAGGAATTTATTTTGATTATGGAATTATTATCAAGCCGACCTACAACTCATGTAGGCTCAGAAGCCCAACAATCACATCTATTCAAACATCAACATTGTGTATAAAACAGGAGGAATTTTCCTCATTTGCACTCACTCATCTCATCACATCTCTCTCTCTCTACTACGCAGAAAATAGTCTCTTCTCTACTACACAAAAAAGGGTCTCTCTCACACATGTGAAGCCGGAAGCTGTTGAAATTGAAGCTGCAACTGCAGATCCAAAATTTGACCAGTGTGGACCATAAAACCTCCTCTTCTGATCTATACTATAGGTTCATCTGAACCTCCTCTGAAGGCTTCAACTTTTGGTGGTGAAATCAAACTGATCCGACAGTCGGTTTGCGAGATATCGTCTGCCCTAGTTTTGATGATGAAGTCGCTAATGCTGATGCTGCTGATCTAGGGTTTGCTACTGTTGATATAAATCAGATTTATTGTAATATTTCTCTCTGCTGAATTATTGAAAATAAAAGAAGATTTGATCAAAGGGTTTCCCCACACATTGTGGGGTTTGTCCCTGGCTAGCCGCCACATCTTGTGTCTCTTGTCTTGGCTTTTTTTCTGTCGATCATTTAATGTTCTATCTACACTTTACTTTATGTACATGTGATTTCTAATCTGTGGAATATAATAAGAAAAAGAAGTAAACTGTTATAAGGATAGAAAATACCGTAACTTAACATCGTATCAGAGCTGAGATGAAGACAAAGCCCGAGCAAGAGAAAGAGCAATCATCAAAGAGAAGATTGATAAGGCTATCCTAAAAGAATTATGGGGTCCTCAACACTCTTTCCTGCCGAAGACAAGCTCTGTGAGAAAGTTGACTATCATGGATGGAAGATGTCTATCGATCTAACCCTAGAAGATCAAGGAGTGTTGGATCATGTAAGAGGCAATATTGTTGAGCCTCCATCAAATGCATCTGCTGCTGCCTGGAACAAATGGAAAAAATAGAGAAGTCAAAACAAAGAAGATCATTCGGGACTCTATCGACAAGCACTTGGTGGCCTACATCTCTGAACTAGACACCTCCAAGGAAATCTACGATAGACTGGTGAGTATATTTAAAGTTAATGATGCAAATCAAGTTTTTTTTCTTAGAAATAAGCTGAGGGAAATCAAGAAGGGTAATGCTGAGAGTATGCAAGCTTACTTCTTAACAATTGCCAAGATCAAGAATAATCTCCTATCTATTGGGGAGACTATTACTGACAAATAAATGGCACTGAAGACTCTTGGATGATTACCATCTGAATGGTACGTGTTCAGGACTACTCTTCTGAACAATAATATAATTCTTGGTTTCGAGGAATTGATGGCTAGATGCATTCAAGAAGAAACAAGGTAGAAGAGCAAGAAATGCCCATTCCCAAAGGTCCTCCTGTTGCCTTTTCTTCTCATGCTAAGAAAAGAAATAATTTCGGGACTAAATCAAAAGGAAAGGCTAGACCTAAGGGTGGAAGAAAAGGATGATGTTACATCTGCGATAAAGCAGGTCACTATGCAAGGGAGTGCCTTGATAGAAAGGAATCACACCGGGACAATGAGAAAAATCCCTTTGATGACAATCAAAGGAATGACAAATTCAATAGCAAAGGTAGGAGGAGAGCTGGGAATCAAGGAAGAGGACAACCATTCAAGAAGGCTAGAAATTCCAAGATGTATTAAAAGCACCTGACCTCAAAAAGAACCTGGTGTCCATCTCGGCAATGGCAGACAAAGGCTACAAGGTAACCTTCAGTGATGGCAAGGTACGTATATGGAAAAATAATGTTAAAGATGCCTTTACTCTTGGGTTTTGTGTTGATTCATTATATCAGGTCAATGGAAGTCTGCTAGGTGTCATGTCTTATGACACACCTCTTCAGTCCGAACTTTGGGATCGGAGGTTTGCCCCCCTTCATTATAAAGCTCTACATAGTGTAAGACAAATGGTGATAGGGATGCCTGAATTCCGAGTAGAGAAAGAAGGTGTATGTCCAAGATGTGCCAAAGGAAAGCTCAAAAGGGGATCATTCCCCTCAAGCCAAAGCATGACCTCCGATATATTACAGTTGGTTTACTCAGGAATATCTGAGGCTAGCATTAAGAGGGATATTACTACACCACATATTCCTAAGTAGAATGGCGTGGCGGAAAGGAAGAACCATACAATTGTGGAAGCTGTCTCTATGGGTAGATGATGTAACAATGCCTGATGTAGCGGAATCCATGGATCCTATTTATCCACCTAAGCCTTCCTCTTCTAGGAAGAGGCCTTCATGGCTTAGGGGGATACTTGATGATGTTGAAGGACGTGCTACACCCCGAGGAACCTTTAGTGAAATTAAGAAACCCAATAGGTATCACGGATACCTGACCATCATGAGCACGATCATACAAAATGAGCCTTCATCATTCTCAGATGTTGTCAAGCATCAAGTATAGAAGGATACTATAACCAAAGAATATGAGTCTATTATGGAGAATGATGTCTGGGAAGTAGTTCCCAGACCCCAGGACAAGAGAACTGTTACTTCAAAATGGCTTTACAAGATAAAGTTGCAGCAAATGGAAGTACGGAATAGTATAAGGCTCATTTTGTTGCTTGTGGTTTCTCCTAGAAGGAAGGTATAGACTATGATGTGATATTTGTACCTGTTGCCAGATATACAACCATCCACTTGATCATAGCCCTTATGGCTTCACAAGGCTGGAACCTACATCAAATGGATGTCAATATTGCGTTCTTGCTCGATTTGATCAAAGAAGAGGTCTATGTGGAGCAACCCGAAGGATTTGAGATTTATGATTGAAAATCTCATGTATGCAGGTTGAAGAAGGCTCTCTATGGGTTGAAGCAAGTACCCCGAGCATGGTATGAGAGGATCGATACCTACTTGATGAAGTTGGGATTCACTAGGAGTAAACCCAATCCTAACCTTTACCTTAAGGTTGAAGATGACAAGCCTCTCATGCTGGTGTTGTATGTGGATGACCTCTTTCTAACAGGTGCATACCCTCTCATTCACAAATGTAAGAGGGAGTTGGCTTCTGAATTTGAAAATGAAGAACTAAGGACTTGAAGTGTGGCAGAAGCCAAGAGAAATTTTCCTATCTCAAGGAAGATATGTGGTGAAGATTCTGAAAAGATTTGGCATGATGGACTGCAAGCCTGTGACTACCTTGAGGATCTTAACTTTCAGAAGTTATATGGTAGTGATGTCGGACTAGATTTGGGAAATGCCTCTAAGTTTCAAAAACTCATTCGCGTTGATGTTCTTGGTGAACCTCCGTCTGAACATACATTTTGCAGTTAGCATTGTGAGCTCATATTTGGTTGAGCCTCACTAGATTAGTGCCAAGAATCTTCTGAGATGTCTTCAGGAAACAATCTCTCATGGATTGAGATACACTGCTGGAAATATGAAATTGCATGATTATTCGAATGCTGATTAGGCAGGTAGTGTGGAGGATCACTGGAGCACTTTTAGTGTTGTTTCTATTTGGATTCTGCTTCGATATAATGGATGAGTAGGAAGCAGAAGTCGGTTGCCATAAGCACCACCGAGACTAGATACATATCTACGAGTATGATCTCGTATGAAACAACCTGGTTGGGGAAGCTCTTCAGTGAGCTATTTGAACACATATCACTGTGATTCTCTGTAACAACTAGAGGTGGGATTCAATTATTGAGGAATCTCGTATTTGTTGATTGCTCCAGTGGATAGACATCATCTGGGATATGGTAAGTCAATGATCAAGGAGGCTCCATCGTATTAAGATGATGTACAGGTTGATACACCTTGTCAAAGTCCCGAGGAAAGATCTAATATGTGATTTTCCCAAACGACTTGGAGTCATCAAGAAACCCTTGTACAAGGGTCCTGCATGTTGCATACATTAAGCTCTAGGAGCTCTGAGGGCTTGCAGTTCTTACTGGAGCAACATACGACCACAAGGTGACTCACCCTCCCCTGGTGGTGTGCACTGGAACAAGATGATTCGCTCTCTTGTGGAACTAGATGATTCACTCTCTTGTGGAACAGGATGATTCACTCTCCTATGTAGCAGGATGATTAGCTCTCCTGTGAGGCCTATATTGATGTGTTCTCCATGGCGATTGTAACAGGATTAATGTGTTCTCCTATGAGGCCTGGTTTGATGTGTTCTCCATGGAGATTGTAGCAGGATTGATGTGTTCTCCTATGAGGCCTGGATTGATGTGTTCTCCATGGGGATTGTAGCAGGATTGATGTGTTCTCCTGTGAGGCCTGGATTGATGTGTTATCCATGGCAACCTTGATTGATGTGTTCTCCATGGCAGCCTAGATTGATGTGTTCTCCATGGCGATTGTAGCAGGATTGATGTGTTCTCCTGTATGGATGGGATTGATTAAGTTCTCCTTTTGAGACATCCTACCCCTACAGCCTGGGACTCATGGGAAGTACCTCTCATCTGATCAAGGAGTAGGGAAATGAAGTTAGGGACCATGGTAGTACCGATGGACGCATCGTTGTATCTACCATACTCCCTATGCTAGGATGACCTCCATTGATCTGGGATCAATGATATTGGTCTAGGACCAGTGGTAGGAGTAGTAAATTCTATGACATTGACTTCGGGTCAGTTGAGATTGGTCTGGGACCAATGGTACGCACTCTGAGACTGACCTTGACTCAATGGAGGATGTTACTGGTTTGGGATGAGTGATAGGTGTTGTACTAACTATGACGCTGAATTCGGGTTGGTTGAGACTGGTCTAGGACCAGTGGTACATACTCTGAGACTGACTTTGAGTCAGTATGATACATCCTCGATCATTTCTTCTTCTTCATATTTCGTACAAAAGAAGAGCAGAGCATAAGAGAGCATAGCCATACAGATCAGTATAAGGCAGAACAAGACAAAGAAAAATAGGAAGAATAGAGTAGAGCGGGGCAAGGGTCACGCTGTACAGGGCAGTGTATTTGATGGATGAATAGTAGTGACTGGCAGCCAAATTGCAAATGAAGTTCTTCCTAGTTGAGAGGGAGTGTTAAAATTGGCAACTAGGGCCAAAATTATTGTGGCTCATCTTATTCATGGTTGATAATATGTTCATAGATTCTTCTCATCGAGAGGTGTAGGATTGATGTAAATATCATCCGATTCCGATAAGTAATCATGGAGATATGAATTTATTTTGATTATGGAATTATTATCAAGCCGGCCTACAACTCATGAAGACTCAGAAGCCCAACTGTCTCATCCATTCAAAGATCAACATTGTGTATAAATACAGGAGGACTTTTCCTCATTTGCACTTACTCATCTCATCACATGTCTCTCTCTCTACTGTGCAGAAAAGAGTCTCTTCTCTACTGCGCAGAAAAAGGTCTCTCTCTCACACATGTGAAGCCAAAAGCTATTGAAACTGAAGTTGCAACTGCAGATCCAAACTTTGACCAGTGTGGACCATCAAACCTCCTCTTCTAATCTGTGATGTAGGTTCATTTGAACCTCCTCTGAAGGTTGCAACTTTTGGTGATGGAATCAAGCCGATCGGACGGTCGGTTTGCGAGATATCGTCTGCCCTAGTTTTGATGATGAAGCTGCTAATGTTGATGCTGCTAATCTAGGGTTTGCGACCGTTGATATAAATCAGATTTATTGTACTATTTCTCTCTGCTGAATTATTGAAGATAAAAGAAGATTTGATCAAAGGGTTTCCCCCCACATTGTGGGATATGTCCCTAGCTAGCTGCCACATCTTGTGTCTCTTGCCTTGGCTTGTTTTCTGTCGATCATTTAATGTTCTATCTGCACTTTACTTTATGTACATGTGATTGCTAATCTGTGGAATATAATAAGAAAAAGAAGTAAACTGTTATAAGCATAGAACATACCATAACATAACAATGGTTCCACACTCAACATTATACTTTTGAAAAATCCACTTCTTAGATCAAAAAATCGATTTCCCCAGCAAACTCTTGGCGAAATTATGGTTTAGATGATTATAATCTTGATATAATTCTGACTCTCTCAAAAATCAACTCCAAGGAATCTAAAAGATTCTTCAAAGATTCCAAACTATTGTTCCACCACTCTCGTTTCCATCACTAATCAAGGTTTTGCCCGGTCTACATGTCAACATCATGATTTTGTGCATCCACCTGGTGTTGGGTTCTGCTTTTTATTCCCCATGTCTTCACTTGGTGGTTTAATGGAAAAACCTTGATTTAAATACGTATGTGGTGGTGTTGTTTACAATGCCCACCTTACTAGTTGGGTTGTTATGACGTGAGTATTATGATCACATTTTGGCGAGGAGGTTGGAGGTTCTAACCCATGCCTAACCATACATAGTGTGAAATAGTTTTGGTGTTTGATTAAAATGGTGGAGTGTTAATTTTTGGCACGTTGTATTGTTATAGGGTGGTTGTTTAACTGTTGAGTGGTAGCTTATATTTTTAGGTCGCTCGTTGGGCAGGCCGCCCTATCCGACCATGCGGGTTTAATCCCCTTCAACCCCATTTAAATGTATTGTGCCATAGATATATGGTCTTTAACCATGTCGCCCATTGGGCTATTTATATAATATGTTAAGTTGGGGGTTGGCGGGGGTGGCGACCTGCCACCCCATATTATTTTATTTTATTTTATTTATAAACACCAACCATTAAAAACTCGTCGAATAGTTTGTTGGGGTCATAGGAAAAATTAAAGAGGTGAAAAATTCATCAGTTCCATTCACCGCAAAGTGAAAAATTGTCGCCCCGTTAGTGGGCACCAAATTTAGCGACTTCCAGCAAATTTAGTCGGACCTCCAAATTTAGTTAGTGACTTGCTAAATTTAGCTAGTGGGGCCAAGTTCGTTTGCTGACTGGTCTGCCACATTAGATCTGTGGGTCCCACTAGGTCTGCTAACTTCTCTACATATATCATTTGTGCATCCTGCCATGTGGCAAAAGGTTGACTTTGACTTTGACTTAGACTCTTTTGTTGATTGGTACAAACTTCAAATTGCAATAAATTTCTCATATGGACACAGATTAATGCGATGTTTGCGTGGTTGGAAAGATATCGCTGAGATCTATGAGTTGGTTCTATTTTCACTACATTTTAAAGACTTTGATTTTTGAGCCTCTCTAAAGCCACCTAGATCACTCCTCCCCACTGAGGAGATTTTGGTCCTACAAAAGAATGAACACAATTTGCAATTTGATGTACTCCCTTATTTGCACAACAAGTTCCCTAACATGCAAAACTTCCTTCTCCTTCACCTTTGTATTTTTGAGCCATAAGTGATGAACTGACACCTGTACTCTATGCAAACCTTTAGTAAAACTTGCAAAATACATGTTCCTACAAGATCGAACATGACCCAAGCAACCCCATACTTTCCAAGAGTTTATAACACACCCATTGTTCAAGTTTACGTTAGAATCATATAAGAAACCATATCCCAAACCATCAACTAAAAGAACCAAAAATATCACCATGTTTCTTTCATAATTCATGGTAAACACTTCATCACTTTTACAATTATTTCACAACATGTGATTTACAAAAATGTGGCCATGTTTTACTACTTAAAAATTCTACCCATATCATACCCAACCAAGTGAATGGTTTCTCTTCTTGTAGTTGGCTTTCTCATTGATCAAGTTCATTAACTGTTCCTTCACAGGTGCTTTGTCTTTCCTCAGATGCTACTTTGGATGGAGCCTCCAACATGTGCCTCTCTGATCTCCACCTCTGTTGAAATGGTTGAAAAAGTTCTTCTTCTACCATACTTTTTTGTTCTTCTCCCTTCTTTAATGTGGATGTTGGCTTGAGGGGGCCTGACCCAGGTTTAGCAGTAGTTAACCAAACAAATCCCTACACTACTAGCCCTTTCGGAATGAGCCCACAAAGCATGGACTGAAGTCTCACCCGAAGCAGTATGGGCAGATGTTGGAACCAAGTTTCCGCACCCTTGATATGGTTGTGATGTCAGTTTATTCCAGCTAGACCTGCCTTCACACAGGTTGCTTAACCATCTATTCCACCCTTCAGTACCTTCGCAAAAGGGTACAATCAACTTCTACACAACCCTAACCAGGGGCTAAAGTCCTTTTGTGCTACTAGGGCAGCAAACTACGATATCTCCCAAACTAGGCTAAGTGGTTTTCTTATCTTATTAACATATCTTAGTTAGATTCATGTAAACAGATGTTCTTACTTACGTTCACTTAATCAATACATTCACATACATTCACACATCATATAAGCATTATAAGTGAAATTCATACCCAATATAAGAAATGCATAAACAGGAAAGAAAGACACAGAAATTGCATAATACTTCTCTTTATTGATAGTTCCGAATGATTACAAACTTGACCTGCCCTGCACACTCAGCTGTAGGGCTCCCCGCACTCAGCTGTGGACTTCTAGGCCTCTGTGCACTCAGCTGCAAAGCCTCTACTTACGCTATGACCCAACATAGACCTTTTTTCTAAAGATATGACTCAATTATTCATGATTCTTCATTTCTTTTTCCTACTACTTAGATCTTAGCTCTATTTATACAATCCCATGGTCCACAGACCATGGGTAGATCTTTTACAACTGACATTACATTACCAAATAAGGGCAGACAACCCTACGCGCTCTGCGACCAAAAAATGCGGAGTCTTTACATTTGGATTACAAAATTGGACCAAAATATAGGCTTTTAGCCCCAAAACTGCCCTTGGGGGATCCCACACCCAACAGGCCCCCAACACAAGCATCATGACTCGCCCTTGAGTCACTATGCAGGTGCGAAGATCTTAGCGCAAAGACCTCCCAGCTCCATTTGGATCACCACAACTTCGACAGTGCACTAAGCGTCTGCTTACCGGTCTTCTTGCACTCATTGTTCGGTGACTATCGTTGAACTGCTACCCTGAATCTTCTGCTGACTTGCCTGTAGTTATGTGATCTTTCCTTCAATGGAGGTTGTGATCGTATAAACCTCATTTATACATGGTTGTAGGTGCACTTTTAAGACTGTTTCTTTGTGTCGAGCGACATCCTCTTGTTCCTTGAGCACCTTTGCCTCCTACATTCGTGCAAGCCTTTGTGTAAGGGAAACCGTCTACACAGTCCCTTTGACCTCATCGTATTTTTGTTGTAGCTCGTGCACCTCTGTCTCTAGGCGCTCAACATTTGGTTCCTCCTGTAGAGTGGTCGAGTCCTTGAATGCCTGTTCAAAATGTTGTGTGAAATCTGCCACTGCACTGTCAACCATTGCTATTGATGTTGTAACAGTGGTGGTACGTTGTTCCATGACTTCTGGTGGAGTTGAAGGCTGAGCCTTCAACTATAATTCTACAATCTGGAGGTTCAGCTCTAGTTGATCTCTGGCCATCTCTTCTCGAGCATCGCACACCCCTGTGGCTAACTTGTGGACGCGTGCCTCCACCGGTTCTTCTGCCTAAATGTCCAACTCCGGTACCATCCGACAAACTTCCTCTACTACCTGCATAATTTGCTTATTCTGCTCCATTGCCTCGTTGCCCTGTAGGCCCAACTTCTCGATGTTGATGTATTGCTCACTCATCACCTGTAGAGCGTGATTATCCCTAGCTCAAAGTTCTGCGGTGACTCCATCCTACAAGAGGTCCCAATCTTCAAACTTCAGTGCAGGAACCCGCCCTAAGTGCAGCCCCTCAAAAACAATGTCATTTGGGAGCAGCGGAGTTTTCAGAGAGCCCTTGTTCTCATCTATGTCCTTTGGTACCTTGGCTTTACCCTTGCACGGAGTAACATATTCTGGTAACCAGGAAATAAGGTCTGCACCCTGGGTTTCAACTTCCATTTCCACGTCCTCCTCATCCACCAAGATTTCTTCAAATTCTTCCTCATTGACCTCCACATTAATGGCCTTCCCCTTTTCCTGCAAGGTGAGCTTGGTCCTTTGTGGGTTTCTAGGCGAGACACACACCAGGATCATAACCTACTTATCCTTCTTTGATCTCGGTGTTCTGGGTGATTTAAGGACTTCAACTATCACTCCGGCACTCTCTAGGGCTTCCACTACCACAATTTCCTACGCAACTTCCTCGGTGTCGCATCATTCTAGTTAGGAGGTCCTGCGTCTCCTTCGGAAATGTTTCAAACACTGAACTTGCTCTCAAAGCCTCAAAATTCGTAAGGTCCATACACACTTGATAGCGCAACAACTGAATTTTCAAAATTCCAAGTGTTTTTCGCTGGAAAACCACTTGTAATTTATAGGGATTTTGAATTCAAATTCGACCATTCCCCCCACATTCGGCCCATTAAGGCTAGATTGGCAGCAGATTTTCAAGAATCTAACCCATAAATTTCACCTTAAATGCCTACTAACCACTCCATTTGGCCTCAAACCAACCATCAAATCATGAATAGTGACTTTAACGGTCACTTTCCAGCGGACCTGCGCACCAACACAGTTGTCTTCGCGTTGTCGCGGACCCTGTGACACTTCACTACTTTGCACAGTCCTGACATCGTGCAACTCCCCAACCTGAGTAGTGTAGTTTATAGTCCCATGCCTCCTTTCCACTGCATGGAATGCTAAGAATATGCTAATTTCATTTAGTCACATGGCCCGATCACCGATGTAGGGCTTCAAGCGACTACCATTCACTTTTCCTCGGAAGGGTTCTCCATTTAACTTAACCAGCTGTACCGCACCACTGTTGGTAATATCCTTAATAACATATAGCCCTAACTAGTGCATCCTAAATTTTTTGGGGAATTTATCAAACTTACTATCATACAACAACACCAAGTCATTCACCTTAAAGGTGCGCAGCTTAATATATCGGTCATACCACGCTTTTTCACACTGCTTTTGGACCTGCTGGTGAAATCCAGCCAAAAATCTTTCTTCTTCAAGCTCATCCAACTGCGCGAGCCTCTCTTCCATGGCTTCACGATCCGTCATACCTGTGAGCACTGCTATTTGCAGACTAGGCACAATGTATTCCATAGGCATTACCACTTCAACTCTATATACCAACCTAAAGGGTGTCTGTCCCGTTAGCTTCTTGCATGTCGTCCAATAAGCCCATAACACTGCAGGTATGCGTAGGTCCCAATCACTTCGTTGAGCATTTCATACCTTGGTCAGCATGTTTTCAAGCACTTTGTTGAACGCCTCCACTGTCCCGTTAGCCTATGGGTGATAAGGTGTGATCTTTTGGTGATAGACCTGAAATTCCTCCATTAGTGCATTGATCGTCTCATTCAAGAAGTGTGTACCATGATCGCTCATCAAGATCTTCGAACATCCAAATCGCATCAGTGCATGTTCAAATAGAAACTTCGTGGCAGTCACGCCCGTGCAATCCTTCACCAGCTATGCTTCTGCCCAACAAGTCAAGTACTCCGTCGCAGTGATAATGTAAACCGTGCCTGTCTTTCCTTGAGGTTGAATGGGTCCTACAAAATCTATTGCCCATTTTTCGAAAGGTTGCAATGTCATTTGTGGATTCAAAGGCATTTCATCCCTCCGTGATGGCCCGCCTGTTCTTTGACATACATCACATGCCTTGCAATATGCTTTTGAATCCTAATGAAGGGTTGGACACCACAAACCTATGCGTAGAATCTTCTACGCGGTTGATATCCTTGCATAATTTCCTCTCGCAGCGTCCCCATGAGTGTCCACGAGGATGTTGCTTCATTCAAACTCAAGTACATACCTTCGCAGTATCTCATCATTCTCCATCTTGTATATATTCCCAACAATGATAGAGAAGTCTATCGCGTGCAACACTAATTCCTTCTTTTCTGGACAAAGTATCCTTTCAGCATAGTTCCAGTTGTTAGAAAGTGTATTATATCCTCGAAATTTCCATCTGCGACATGCACATCAAAGATTTGTGCGTCAGGTAATCCATCCTCAAAATTAGTGGGTTCCCCAACTGTCTTGATGCACGACAGGTGATCTAGTCCCACGTTCAATCGTCCAGGCTTCACAACAACTTCAAAATCGTACTCTTGGATCAATAAGAGCCATATGCAAATTTCCCCCCCAACACAGGCTTAATTACTAGGTACTTCAGCACGGAGTACAAGTGCACCTGCTGAGGTTGTAGCTTTCCTTCATAGTCCTACATCCATTTGGCCAGATGCTTGTGGAGATCATCCTGCCCATCATACTTATCTGTCAGTCACATCTTAGGTTACCCAAATCGTGCTCTCGTCATCCTTCTACATTCGCACCAATCATCAAAGATTCCTTTGTGCATACCTCACCATCTTGCGAGTGTAGCACGTAGTACCTAGTCCAAGGCTTGGAAGCATTGTTTTTCCGGTACCTCCCTTTCAAATGCATCCGAAAAGGTATCTACCTCATTTATAAAACCATAAGTAGGAATATTTCTTACTTCTGACGAAACGCAGCGCAACGACCGGGTCATCATGTTGCAATTCAGTGTAGTTACTTCATGTAACTGATTTTGCCAGTGTTTAATTTCTTCATCAAAGTCCGAAGTGTAGGAACTCTCATGCTCCCATGTAATCCTTCCATCCGCGGTGGGATTCACCCAATCTTGGTCTCACATTGTTATCTTATAGATGCAATCCAAATCATCATCACTCTCATAGTTGTGGACTGGTTCCATATATCACAATCCTTCAGTAGGATCTAGGGGTATTATTACACGTAGTTACTTCTTCTCAAAGATCATTTTTTCACTTCTTCAGATTGATTACCCCGTTCATATCAGTAGCCCAGTCAATTCCCAGGAGCGCATGGTAGGTATTGTTGTCATCAACAATCTCTATTACTTCCAAATCTACCAGTGTGCTTGCTCCCTCAATATCCAAGGTTACTCCCTGTAGCCGCCCCATGGGTATAATTTTCTGTTGATTCACCATCCTCAGCTGAATCGGAGACCATTGCAGCGCAAGTCTCCCCATTCACTCCCATGTCTATTTTGGTAGAACATTCGCATCTGATCCAAAATCCAAAATGACTTGATCCATTTCATACTCTCCTATTTGTGCAGTCAGCCTCATATACTATCCCATCCTCATCTTATACTTACCAATATTTCATACTACACGTGGTTCACCTAGCACGGTTCGAGCGCATCTATTGATGAGTTCTTGTAACCCTTTCATAGCCTTACTGTCATGTAGTAAGTTCATACAGGTTTCCAGGAAAGTTGTGAGCATAGATGGGTCCATCTCCGGCTCTAGTTTATCTTTACTTTCTGACGTGGAGGCCTTAGTGAATCTCTTCTTATCTTCCATGAAGTTTTCATGAGTGCATTCCAAATCAAACTCAGTTTCTTTTGTCAGGGCTTTGCGAACCCATGTACCATCTTCTAGCTGTTTCCCCTTGTCATCTCCTGTCGTGATTCCACTTTGGAGCACTATATTTACGTTCATATCTTCCTCGCGTGGCTCAGACCTCATCATCTACAGGTTCTAAGTTGGGGGAGGTGGTAGCACCCCTTTGTCTTGTATCCTAGCTATCAATGTAGGACAATCTTCTACCTCATGATCACACAACGTGAAATAATTGCATGACGGATGTGTTGGATTAGTGCAATCGTAGGCATAGTGTCCTAGCCCTCTATAATTGTAGCAAATCAACTGTCCTAAACCTCTATTAGGTCCTCCTCCACCTCGGCCTCGTCTGCGCCCCTAAAATCCTATCCGCGCCATCCCTGCATTCTGGTCAAGGGACCACATTTTGGCCTGAACCCTATAGGTGGGTGTTATGTCCATTATCAATTCATAGCTCTTGCAAGTACACTCGCCATGTCCTACTGACCTACAAAAGTTTCAGAACAACTGTTGCAGTGTTTGCACATAATTCTGTAGCAAGTAGCAGTTATCTGTGGCATGTTTTCCGGCTACCTGATAGATAGCGCACCACAAAGCAGGTGCCACACTAGGTCATGCTTGAGCTTCCGGCCTTAAAGGCATCGGTCTTCCTCCTGTAAGGTAATTTGTAAAGACCGGGTAATGGTCTTTGTCATAACCCTAACTCTTGCATTTCAAACACCATACTTCTTTGTGTACCTATGGCCGAATCATCCTGTCCTGCTTCAGACTTTGCATCTAAAGGCACAAATTCTTTAGCTACACATGGATCTGCTAGACTCCTAGATCAGGATCCTGCATTGGAGCCTTTTGGAGTCGCATGGCGATCTCCAAGGCCTCTTCCTGAGTTGTTATCTTTTGTTGTGACAACGCACTCCTTAAGTGTGGTAGTAGCGAAGCCACAAACCACTCGCAATGTTGTCCATTTGTCAAATTCATGTTGGCTTCACGAATTGTACATTTCAGCCTCTGGTCCAGTTCCCAAGGTGTCTCGCCTGGTTGCATCATGATCTCTTTGAATCCCAAAATTGATTGCGCTTCAGATTTAGGCGTGCTAAATTCCCTATTTAGTGCTTCTTCGATGTCCACTACTCTAGCATTCAGGTTATCGTTGGAGTACCTAATATACCAGGTTAGTGTGTGATCTTGTAGAGCGCTAACTAGTGTCACTTTCTTTATATGGTCATCTGTAACACCTTGAGCCTCCCATACAGCCCTCACAATGAACCAGAATTGGTCTGGGTCCTCATTTCCCAACCCTTTGAACAAAGGCAACTTCACTGTGTTTGCCATACTGAATCGCGGTGGAGGTGGAGGTGGTATGGGTGAAGTTGGAGGTGATGGTGGTGAAGCTAGTGGTGGTGTGGGTAGAGGTGGTATTCGCGGGAATCCTTGTTTTATCAACTGAATAACACTTTGTGGAGAGACCTTCGCGATCCCTTCTTCGTTCCCTCATGGAGGTGAAATCAAGGGGCTATGCTCTAGACCTTTATTTCCTTCGTTTCTATAAAATTTTCCACTTCACGTAGCTCTGAACATTAAGGTAGCTGCATAACCTACTTTTCGCACAACAAGATTTTAATCCAAGTATTCAGATATTTCACGTACTTACCTCGCGGTCCTTTGAAAAAATGTCGCTCTGCCTCGCTATAGCTGACTGAGGTGTCAACCGTGAATTCAATCACAAATCCTCCTATGACGCAATCGAGCTAATGATCGACAATGCGGGTGATCTTATCCTCTGATGCTTCCAACCTTCGCACTAGCTATGGGGTCCACACAATAGGACCATCAAGTTTCCACCTTCCTTAGCTATCTGCTAGCTTTGTGATCCACTCATATAGCTCAGTAGGAAAGGAGGTGAAAAATATTTTGTGGATCTTCATATGTAGGTACCTATCTAGCCATTATTCTTTTGACAGCCATGTGTTTATGTTTTCCTGTGCCGCAAAATCGTGGATCCTTTTGTCCAACCAACCTTTGATTTCTTTCTTAGATGGATTCCAGTGACACGAAATCACACATACCTTATGCAGGTTCTGGTCCCAGCAACAAAACCCTTTGTTGGCTTAAGGGGGCCTGACCTAGGTTCAATGTTAGTTAGACAAACAAATCCCTACACTATTGGCCCTTTCGGCATCAGCCCGTGGAGCGCGGATTGAAGTCTCACCCGAACTAGTATGGGGGCATGTTGGAACCAAGTTTCCGCACCCTTGAGATGGTTGTGATGTCGTTTTATTCCAGCTAGACCTACCTTCACATAGGTTGCTTAACCCTCTGTTCCACCCTTCAATACCTTCACGAAAGGGTACGATCAGCTTTCGCGTAGCCCTAACCAGCGGCTAAAGTCCTTTCACGCTACTAGGGCAACAAACTATGATATCTCCCAAACTAGGCTAAGTGCTTTTCTTATCTTATTAATAGATATTAGTTAGCTTCGCACAAACAGATGTTCTTACTTGCGTTCACTTAACCAATACATTTACATACATTCGCGCATCATATAAGCATTATAAGTGAAATTCATACCCAATATAACAGATGCATAAACAGGAAATAAAGACACAGAAATTGTATAATACTTCTCTTTATTGATAGTTCTGAATGATTATAAACTCGACCCGCCCTGCGTTCTCAGTTGTAGGGGTCCACGCACTCAACTACAGACTTATAGGCCTCTACGCACTCAGCTGCAGAGCCTCTACCTATGCTACGACCCAACCTAGACTTTTGTTCTAAAGATATGACTCAATCATTCATGATTCTTCATTTCTTTTTCCTACTACTTAGAGCTTAACTCTATTTATACAATCCCATGGTCTGCAGACCATGGGTAGATATTTTACAGCCAACATTACATTACAAAAATAAGGGTGGACAACCGTATGACTCTTTAACATCTACGCACTCCACGACCACAAAATGTGGAGTCTTTACATTTGGATTACAAAATTGGACCAAAATATGGGCTTTTAGCCCCAAAACTACCCTTGGGGGATCCCGCGCCTAATAGTAGAGAAGGGTCTTCGCGTCCTATCCTCTTTCATTCTTCCATTATTTTCCAACACTCAGAAACAACATGATTATACAAGCCACAAAAGCTACATGGTTTTATATGCCATCATTTTTTCTCATCATTAACAATTTGCCTGTAATGAAAGGAACATTAGCATACTGAGAATTTTTATACCTTGCTTGGTTGACTCTGATGAAATACTAGCAATGATAACTTGCCTTAGCTCATCCTCTATAATGTGCTTTTTCATGGGAATATTGTGATGTGTTTCCATCATCCTCTTTCCTTGATGGTTTCGGCAATGGATTGGATTCCTCGTTTGAAGAACCCCTTGCTTCTGCTACCTTCGAACACTCTCCTTTAGAGTACCCCAATCCTACAAATCGAGGCCTTTGGACAACCTCCAATGGATGATTCATTCCTTGGCCATTAACACCAAATCCTCCTCCTTTATACCCCATCTTGGTAAAGAGTCTCATACTAGTTCTTGTAAGAGGTATCTCAATGCTTCCAACATAAATAACATCATGAGGAGAAGTTTTTTTTACCTTCGATCCAGTTGGTGATGCATGATCATCGACTTTGGTCAGATTTCCTTTGTTGGTAAAATGTTCTCCCATATGTTCCTCCACATCCTACTCTAACATAAGCCTCAATTTATGCTTCTCTTCTTTTGCATCTTGGAGGAGTCTTCAAAGCTCTGCATTCACTACTTGAACGTATGAATGTTTTCCTCCAACGCTTCAATTTTGGATCTCTTCGATGCTTTGTAAATGATGTCATTCACAATTACTAGCAATAAGGTTAGACCACTCTGATACCACTTGATCCAAGAAATTTTCATGAATGCTCTCAAACAAAAATCCCCATTATACAAGACCTTTTATTGACACTTATTTGCATGTGAAATCATGAGAAATGTGTCTTAATAAACAATACTTATGAGAATCATCAACATGAAAACAAGAAGAGATAATCAGGAGGCACAACCATAACTCAACGACATTATAACGAAGTTTGTACGGGTTGTGTTATACTCTTTCCATGACTAGCCCATGTAGTTAATCGGCGGGTTAGAGTGGCGGCAAATCCCCCCCTTCGTTGCGTCGATTGCACAGCAGGGGGGTCATAGGGGGTTTGAGGGGTGCAGGTAACCCCACTCTATGGGGTCTGGGGCAGTGCACCATAAAATTTTGGTTTTGGAACCTATGCTAGGTTGGGCAAACCCACCTATGGTTTTGTGCATGATTTTTTGCACATGTTTTTGGACGTGATGGTTTTCGGTCCATGGTTTTGGACGCGATGGTTTTCGGTCCATGGTATTGGATGCTTCAGCATGTATAAATATGTATTATAACATTGAAAAGAACATAATGAAAAATCAATCTAGTAGTCTTGGTTTTGGGATCTAGGGGAAAATCTCTGTGTATATGTGTTTTATGTGTTATGCTCTCACATTGTTTATTTTCTGTGTTTTATAATTCGTATGTAGGTAATTTTTGTATGGGGTTAAAACATACACAATGTGGACTGCGTCTCTGGGCCCAATGTCGAGAATGGGGAGGTCGCTTCATTAATTGTTGCAAGATGATGATGAGTACATGATGTATTCTTTGTCAATACAAGGATGAACCAATTTTACTAGAGTGACATGTCTCTTCATGAAATGTTATTCTATAAGAACTCTCACTCATTAAAACTATCCTTCAGCATGACAAAAGAACAATCTCTCACATAAAGTGGCATACATGGGTCATAGAATCAAATCATTATCTCAACAAAAATCAAATGAAGACATGAGAAAAATGCATCTTATACCTCCAAGTCTAGGGAAGGCCTGAAAATTGGCTACTCGGATGAAGGAAATGATTGTGCCATCACATTCCTTCTAAAAATCTATGAAATTTGACTATAAACTCAACCCCTTTCTGATTCAGTCAAATTTGGGCTCTCCGGGAATCTCAAAGATTCCTCAAAGATTCTCTTTTGAAAGTTGACTGAAATTTGGCTACTTGGATGGATAAATTGATCACGCCATTACATTCCTTGTGGAAAATTGAGACAAATGAGTATAAAGTTGTCCTGGTTCTGAAATTGTCAATTTCGGGCTTCCAAGGAATCTTTCAAATTCCATGTAGATTCCTATGTCAAGGTTCCAACTTCATGGTTCCACCCTCAACATTCTATTTTTGAAAAATATGCTACTCATATCATAAGACTGATCACACCATCAAACTTCTGGCATAATTCTAGTTAAGATGAGTATAAACTTGGTATAATTCTAACTTTATCAATAAATAGTTCCAAGGAATATAAAAGATTCCAAATCATGGCTCCATCACTCCCTAATCCATTACTAACGAAGGTTGTTTGATAAATCTACATGTCATAATCATGGTTCTTCACGTCCTCCTGGTGTTGGGTTCCACTCTTGGTTCCCCACGACTCCACTTGGTGGTCGAATGGAAAACTATCGGCTTAAATATGTATGTGGTGGCATTGTTTACAAAGCCCACCTTACTAGATGGGTGGTTATGGCGTGAGTATTTAGATCACATGTCGATAGGGAGGTTAGTGATTCCAACCCCCACCTGACCATACATACTGTGAAACAATTTTTGCGTTTGATAAAATGGTAGAGTGCTAATTTTTGGCACGTTGTATTGTTATATGGGCAATTGTTTAACTGTTGGACGGTATATTATATTTCAGGGTTGCTCTTTGGGTGGGCCAACCTATCCAGTCAGGAAGTTTTGATCCCCACCTGCCCATTTAAATGTGGTGTGACAAATATATATGCTTGTTAACCGTGTGGCCCATTGGGCCTTTTATATAATACATTTGATTGGGGGTTAGCGGGGGTGGGGAGCTAGCACCCCATATTATATTTTTATTTTTATTCTTATTTTAATAATAACCAACTAATAAAAACATGTCGAATAGATTGTGGGGGTCATAGGAAAAATTAAAGAGGCGACAAATCCCTTAGTTCCATTTGCCTCAAAGTGAAAAGTTTTTGTCCCATTAGTGGCAGCGAAATTTAGCAACTTTTGCCAAATTCAGTCGAACCTCCAATTTTAGCAGACCTCCAAATTTAGTTAGCGACCTAATAAATTTATCCAATGGGGCAAAGTTGGTTTGCTGACTAGGCTGTCACATTAGATCTATGGGTCCCACTAGGTCTATTGCCTTCACTTCCACATGCCTTCTGTACATCCTGCGATATGGCAGAAGGTTGACTTTGACTTTGAATTTTTTGTTGTTTGGTACAAACTTCATATTGCAATAAAGTTCTCATATGAACTCAGATTGAGGTGTTTTTTGCATCATTGGAAATCTCTTGTTGAGATCTACAAGTTGGTTCTAGTTTCACTACATTTTAAAGACCCCAATTTTTTAGCCTCTCTAGAGCCACCTAAATCATTAAGCAATGCTCTAGATCGAAAAATTTAGAAACTTTTTGTTAGATTTCTAAGTGACTTAAAAAACAAAAGTTGAGATGGTCTCTTTAACACAAATTGTGAAGCCTTCCTCTACAATACAACCCTAATTCTTAATTAGGGAATGATTTTGTTACTCTTGTTTTTCTCCATGATATCTACATGCATAATGTTCTCTTGTACTATTCTTCATAGTTTCCTCTATGGAACTAGAGTTATTAGGTTCTCTAAGGCACATAAGTAGTTTTCATGTCTAATGGATGCATTAATATACCATGAAGAGAATTTTTCAATGTAAAATAGGATGCTTAGAGTTTTTTTTAATAGTTGGTAGGTGCAGAGATGATATACCACACTAATACTCTCTTTTGTATTTAAGAGTTTGGGAAGTGGCACATTTTAACCTTTCAATAATTAGCACTTAGGTTCCTAATAAATGTGAGTAGAAGTGTATTTCAATTCTAATATTATAATGAGAGAAGATAATATCACATAACTCACATGACTATGTGCTAAAGTAAACCTACAGTCTATAATGAACTTCAATTGAACAAAGTTTTTTTTTTTTTATGTATGCTTTGTTAGGCCAAACCAAACCACAATATGTGATGCTTTATGGTGTGATACCATCAAAGAGTTAGGAGAGGGGAAATTATTAATTTATGACATAGGGATTATTAGTGTGGAAAGAATCCCAACACCTAGAAAGTCAATTTCAAATTAACAAACCTTTTTGCATATGCTTCACTATCTCGAAACAATCCTTAATATGTACAGCTTGATATTTAATATCACCAAATGGTTAGGCACATGTTGACGTGATAAGACAATTTGCAACATCACATAAACATTGACCATAACTCAAAAACAACTTATAATATTGTGTTAAGATAGTTTCCAACATCACATAAACACTAACCATAGCCTAAAAACATATCACAACATATACATAAAAAATATTAACAATATTAATATTAAAACTAAGATTATCATTAAATTATAAGTTTAAAAATATATCAATATAATAAAACTATCGATAATGCTACTAAAACTAGTGTAACATTGAACAACCATATATATGAAGCTTAATGGTTAGTAAAGACAAATAATTAGGAGGCATGGGGGTGTGGGCGTCTAATAATGGAGTATTCTAATAAATAGATAGCCACCATAGATAAAAATGGATTATAATGTATATATTGCAATATTTATATTGTTAAATCTAAAGGACATAGATTATATAGAATTTGTTTCAATCCTATCAAATGATATGTTAATAAAAAGTTATTAGGCCACATTGTAAATAAATAAAGGATTTACATAGATTCTTTGACCAATTGCTTTACTAAGAATGCTATGGAGATGAATATGGTATCCAACGATGTGAATAATGTTTTGGATTTCCTTCAAACTAAGTTTCATGACATGGATGTTAATGAGTGTTTCTAGCAATTTCTATGCACACAAGAAACCCACAACTTTGAAATGGATTGAAGGGCGTGGAAAATTAGTGGTGTGTGATGTTATCATCACAAGGGAAGTTGTTAGTAAGGTTTTGAAGGTAAATTTTCTAGTTTTTTTGAAGCTAAAAAAGCTCAAGAACATAACTAGATATGCACTAGCTAGTGTAATGGGAGGCTTCAATGCTCACACATCCAATACTTTATATTATATTTATTGTAACTAATCTATATATTGGTTGCGTTTTTTAATCTATATTAATCTAACAAAATTCTAACATATATTAGTCAGGGAAAATTTTAAGGATGGAAATTTATCTTAAAGTTTAGAAATCTTGGCGAATCTTACTAGACCTTAATATCCAAGATGTAAAAAAATTGACTACAATTTTATAAAAAATTCCAAATTTCTAATGATTTTATATAGTCTCTGTAAAATTTTGGCAATTTTTAGGATAAA